>JARAOQ010000036.1:0-295121 GCA_029783445.1 Fomitopsis palustris
GCAGCACGGGCTTTTACACATGAGCACTTCTCTTGCATGTTGAGGCCCACCTCTGTCCGGTAGTGCGCACGGCATTGTGCGCATGCTCGCGCCAGTATGCCATCTTCGTCGTGTGGCCCTCGGCGGTGTAGGGCGTGTAGATAAGAGGCATAGCCTATGTATAGACTCCGAAATCACATTCGTGGCGTGCCTGCAAGCCAGAGATTAGGTTGGCTCTGTAGCTGTATCGTTCAATTGGTTGACCTCAGTTATAGAGGAATAGAGTGACTACACAATACTGGCCTTTGCAGTACTTCTGAGTACTATATATGTAGCTCGTCAGTAATGCACTATGAGTCTTGAAGACCGAAGGTCATCTCACCTCTGCGACTCTATCTCCGCCATTGGCATGGGCGATTGGGTTCTGTCAATATTCAACCATATTTATTACCTGGAGGATCGCCGCATTCGCTCACCGGTAGTTCACAGCGTGTCACTGTATAATTGACTCTGGCTTCGACAACCGGGTGAGCATAGTGCCGGTACATTGCTTTCGAAGGGCACAAGACCTCGGGTAACCGTCGGGTGTCTATACTTCGAGTTCGAGACGGGAGGAGCCAACCGATACATTCTGGTCCCAGGGCTCAGTTGCATTCCCGATTCAGTGAGGAATCCTGGCAAAGATCAACTCGTGTAAGCGGCCGCGTTATTCGTCGGTAGGGAACTGATCCCAACCATCGCGTCCAACAACATTCGGTGGGTGTGGCCCTCCTGTTCGTTGGCATGGCGGCGTCCTGTAGTATATTCCACCGGCAACTTGAGCCCCGCATGGAATCTTCCATTTTCAGTACACATTGATGACCGGTGTAGCTACTGAAACAGTCCTGTGTCTTGGCGGCCCACACATTCAAGCCAGGCACCAATATGACCTCCTGCGAGGCTGTATGTGAACATGTGGATCGGCAAGCATACTTCGCGGCGACGGAAGACGTCATGGTAATGATTAAGCGTTCATGAGGAGATACACTCGCAGTGTGCGTATGCAGCTGGACCAGGTGGGGGACAGAAGTGAGAGGTACCAGCATACTGAGGCAGAAAACTATGTAAAACAGCTCTAAGCCTTACGAAGGCCTCACTAGTATGACCGGCAGCGGATGGGCCCCCGGACTCGGATACCAACTCGAAGAAAGTGGATGAATAGACGACGGTGTTGTCGTGGGTGGGAGCAAGAGTGTTTGCGTCATGCGCCTTCGCCGTCTATTCATACGATCCAGGATTCGAGGAGGGCTGTCTCGACGACGCTGCACCGTTGTAGCGTGAACAATGCGTTTATGTATGATGCTGCACGTAGGCTGGCTGTTCGAAGGCCGCAGTTACGGTCAAGCTGGTTCGTTGTGGCGGCCCGGGGTCGGTCCATACTACGCAAAGTGCTTACGTAAGGCGCTAGTACCGGCTGTCGGCCGAGCCCATGCCGGCCCAGCGGATTTTCGCTCACAACTTGCTCAGCTGCTACAACGCGACTAGTCGGAAAGCTGTCCGATTACATCCTGGGCAACATCGTACCCTGTGACGTTTGGAGGTCAAATTCTCCCCCTCAATCGTAGGAGCAGCGCCGGAGCGATGCCGAGGTCGGGCTGCACATTGCTCTGATGGTACTCTTGGCACTATGGTGCATTGACGCTGATACGCCTAGTCGATGTTGTCTTGCAATTGAGCCCTAGCTAGTGCGAGGGGTACGTTCCTACTAGCGTGAATGAGCTTTGAATTTGTCAGCTCGCTGGCTCTAATAGACTAACGGGCCTTTGTGCTTTGGGGAACGCGACAACTGTACTTGAACGGCAGCGTTCGTTCATTAGGTCGTTCTCAGTGCGAAGCTTCTCCGCATACACTGGGGCTCTTCTCTGCTCATACACACCGTACGTATCACTTCTTAGTCAGTCTCCACGGCCCGCGATAGTACTCAGAATTTCGTCATATGGCAGGGCCACTCAAGCTTAGCCCCTCGCCTAGACAGAAATTTCGAACCGCGTTAAACCATCATAGCGGCGCGGCCGGGCTCGGATGAGCCACGCGTCATCCGACATTCCAATCTGTTCCTGTAGCTGATAAATTTCATTATGACGGGTGCAGTTATGCACTCGAGGGCTTGTACAATCTAGCGGCAGCCACCGCACGAGAGGAGCAAGACCAGAGCTGTACCCCGATCCACAGCGATATCTTTGCAGCACTGCAGCAGTAGGCAGGAAATCGTTAACGGCTTGTTGGCGCTGCTAACTGCGATGGTTCCTGGAAAAGAAGTCGCAAACCCCAGACGTCATCTACAAACTAGTTCGTTCATCAATCTCATAAAGTGCTCTAGCCTGCTTCCGCCGGTCAATCTAGATTTGTGCTGCCCGGCTCTTTCGCGGGATGTAATTTGCCCCCGAAGGATTCGAGTGGCCGCACGAGCTGTGCCGTGCCACATAGCACGACGCTACCCACCACCGGACGTTCTACCAGCACCAACTAGGCAAAGCGCGATTCACTGAGTCCAATTGCAAAACCTGCTACGCTCCATTTAACGCCCCCACAATTCATTCTTCCTCCGAGCGGGTGCTGGCTCAACTATTTTCGCACTGTGCGGTGGAAGCGCAGAGTCTGTACACATCGGTACACATCACAGGTGGTGCATGCACGCTGAACCAGCCCACATGCAATGCTTAGTCTTCCCCACTAGCTCCTTGTCCGAAAGCGCATAAATACACGGCGTTCGCTGATACGGCCCACGTATCTACGAAGCGTTCAGACAGCAGCTTCACTCCGGCACCCTCTAACCCGCCTCAGACGCTGCGCTCAGGTGCTAGCCCACACTCGCCACGATGGGAGCCTTTCCACGAGAGTACACTGTCCTGATCCTTGATCTGGGGGACGTCTTGTTCTCTTGGTCACCGCTTACCAACACCGCTATCCCTCCCCGCCAGCTGAAGTCCATCCTCTCTTCGCCAACATGGCATGACTACGAGCGTGGACGACTCACACAGTCCGAGTGCTACCGCGCAGTAGCCATGCAGTTCTCTCTGCAAGTCGATGACATCGCCGAAGCGTTCCAGCAGGCACGTGAGTCACTCGCGGTGAACGACGAACTCCTCCATGTCGTCCGCACGCTCAAGTCCGAGGCGAACGGCCGGCTGAGGGTATTCGCGCTGTCCAACATCTCTGCCCCCGACTACGCGTATATCCGCACGCTCCCCGTGGACTGGAGCATCTTTGACGGCGTCTTCGCGTCGGCTCTGGTCGGTGCGCGGAAGCCTGACCTCGAGGTCTACCAGCGCATCATCGAGGCGGCGAATATCAATCCCGGGCAGGCACTCCTCGTCGACGACAAGGTCGAGAATGTGCTTGCAGCACGCGCTGCTGGCCTGGGCGGCATCGTCTTCAGCAAGCAGAGCGATGTCATCATTACCCTTCGTAGCATCTACGGCCAGCCAGCCGAGCGGGGGCGCGCGTTCCTCGCATCCCGAGCAGGAGAGCTCTGGTCCGAGACGGATACGCAAGTCACCTTCGGCGAGAATTTCACGCAGCTGCTCATCCTCGAGCTGATGAACGACAGGTACGTGCCTCACGGACGTTGCTTCCCCTCGCGCGGTCTGATGCACTTACACAGCTCACTGGTACACTTGAGTAACCTTGAGCGGCCGAATAGGACGTGGAACTTCTTCCAAGGTGGGGCCCACTTCGCCTTGGGCTGTCATTTGCTGACCTCAGCACAGGCGTCCCACTGTTCAGCGAGACATTTCCAGACGATCTCGACACGACTGCTCTAGCCATGCTCCACGTCATGAACGACCGCTCGGTAGTACAAGCCATCATGGATAAGATGCTTGCCAACACGACCGCTGACGGCGTCTTCCTGGTACGCGCCAACGAATTGGATATATCCAGCTCGACTGAATGCCTGTTGCAGACGTATTTTGACGCCACGCGCCCCCGTCTCGACCCTGTGGTCAATATCAACGTGATAGTGCTGTTCTACATGTTTGGGCGCGCCCGCGAGGTTCGGCGCTCGCTGGATTGGGTGTGCTCCTTCCTCGAACGCGGCAGAGACCTCGAAGGGACGCGCTACTACCCATCCCCGGACGCCATCCTCTTTTTCGCCTCTCGCCTTCTCGAGAGATCTGCAGATGAGCAACTGCACGCTAGACTGGTCCCCCTTGTCACCCGCCACTTGCGAGAGCGCGTCGGGATCATGGGGGATCCCATGGAGCTCGCCATGCGCGTCCTCGTTTGCAGGCAGTTCGGAGTCGCGAATGAGGTTGACTTGACCAGGCTGATCGAGATGCAATGCCGCGATGGCGGGTGGGAGGTTGGGTGGCTCTACCGCTTCGGGTCTTCGGGCATCAAAGCGGGGAGTCGTGGGCTAACTACAGCTTTGGCTATCAAGGCCATCGAGGCTGCTCAACATGTCGTGGTGAATAATAAGTTACAGGCTCCACCTACCCCTCCGACAGAGGGATTAGACATTCCTGTCGAGAGGTTGTAACATAACTAAATACTACTAGTACTTAAGCGAACATACAGTTACAGTAATATGCGAATCTATCCTCTTTCTCGCGCGATGTGCGAAGTGTCATTGGATTTTCCGGCCGTTGCGCGTGCCGGCTGACCGCCACTAGCAGAGTTGGGGAGCAAGCACGTCCGGATGTGGCACACGCTCCGTTGCCGGGCTCGTGCAAGCTTCGAGGCAATGAGCGCTGAAGATCACATCTTTAGCTATCTTGGCGCGTGGGCGGTGTTCACCACCTCCGCCGCTCATCTCTATTTTGTTCGCCAAGTAATCCCGCTCCTCTTCCCTTGCCCCCAAAGGCACGTGCATATAACTCTTCACGTCTTCCTAGGACCCTCATAAGACTGATTCTCTGACGCCTGTCGGCCGTCGAAGGTTACAACAGCTGACTTCTGGTCGCCACTGTGCCTTGAAGTAACACGATTTGTGGGTGTAGTCTGATTATGCTTATTGATCAGCGTTGTATCAGTCTCATTGTTATCTTGAGCCACGCCGTGTTGCTATGTGCATGTATATTGTGAATGGACTAAATGATAAACCCAGTGCAACGAGAGCGTAAGCCCAGTGGGTCCGAGGCTTGATAGATTTGCCATAGATATGGTGGAAAGCATAATTCACGTCCGATGGTCACTGAGAAGGATGCATTCACGTATAACTACGCTTTCCCGTTCGTTTACACTCGTATAGTTCATACTTTAGCAACAGCGTCATTGATCCACCCCAATAAGTCTGCATTGAATTGGAGCGGCGCCTCCAGCATTCCCCAGTGCCCAGTATCCAGGTCCTTGATTGTGAGGTTCTTGCACTGCTCGCGCATCCGCATGCCGAGGATGGGGACGCAGATGTAGTCCTTCTGGCAGGCCACGAACAATACTGGCTCGGTGAGCGTGTGGTCGGCGTCAGGGTCACCTAGGAAAACATCATTGAGCGAGTGTTCACGGGTTACGGTGGACAGTCAAAACGTACCCTTGTCCTCAGGAATACCTTTGAGGGCTGCCTTATACCAGTTCAGCGCAGAAGCGATGCCGTCCCGCTTGATAATGTCGGTGATGTGTTTCTTGGCCTACGAAAATAACTCACTGCATCAGCCCAAGCGACACAGAAGAGACGAGGCCACATGGACCTACCTCTTCATCGAAATAGGACGGGAGAGGCGCGTGCTTGTCTGCAAGGAGCCAGGCTTTCATGGCCCCTCTAGGTGCCATATCCGTCTTCCATATGGCGGGATCAGACGGGTATAGAAGGCTCAACCAAGAGTCAAGCTATACAAGAAGCATTGTCAGGATACCCCTTTGTGACAACAAGGAACGCAAGCGTACATGCCCCTCGATAATCTTGTCCCCACCCTCCTCACAGAAGAGTCTGATATACACAGTGAGCCCGGCATACGATGTGTTGGGTGTATATGGACACGCACTCCCAATATCCCAACGTTTCGTATCCAACTATCTGCTTCATCATGCGCATGCCCGTCTCCCAGTCGAGGCCAGAGGAGATCGGCATGTACCCCGCCGCAACGAAGGCGTATGCCTTGAAGCGCTCCGGGTAGTGCACCGCGAGTCGCGACACAAGCATGCTGCCCCTACAGTCCGTCGACCCACAGAAAAATCAGCACTATACTTCAGATACACAGACGAGAATGAGGCGCTCAACGACACGGACCAGTCATGGCCAATCACAATGACCTTCTCTACCTTCTCGGCGTCAAGGATGTCGATGACATCCGCAGACATAGCTTTGAGCTGGAAGACAGTCCAGTCCGTCGGCTTGTCCGTGGCCCCTGCACCCAGCATGTCGGGGATGATCAACGAGAACCCTGCTTCGCGGAAGAAGTCGACCTGATGGCGCCAATCGTACGATGAGGAAGGGAAGCCATGTACAAAGAGGAGTGTGTCCCTGGGTATGCCATCGGTAGGGATCGAGGCATAGGCATACTTGAGCCCGCGCTTGGTGACGACTGTCTTGTACAGAGAACGGTCCATGGCCACGATATGACCTGTGAGGGAGCTATGTACAGCGTCAGTCCATTGAATGCATTGATGAACAGTATATTTGTACCAGAGGCTCCCGCCCAGCGTCAGCAATCATCAATCAGAGCCTTGCGGCCCCTGCAACGTCCTAGGGTAACCAAGTTGAGCGCTCCGTATTTGAGTCGGAGGGTCGAGATTGAATGCTGCTTTGTTCAACTGACTCTATCGAAGAGTCCTTCACGTCATCGCTAGCGTTTGATGCATTGAGAGAAGATGGCGGCACCGGCAGATACCCATGTAATAAGAAGACATTGTTTTCCGAGGTATCATGCTGGAGCAACGACTTGTAGAAGACCTTTGAGTGTCTCGTATCTTCGGTGACCCAGCATATAGCGTGTTCACGCACTGTAGATGACGAAGAAGTGATGTGAAAGTATCAGTACTCGGGCTAGTCAGAGGTGGGTATGGGAGTGGAAGCGGCGCAGTCGCAGAATAGGGTGTTGGATCCTGGCGCCCAGCTCTCGCTTCCGACCGGCGGTACCGATTGCGGTCACAGAGGGTGGGCACCCCCCCCCTCTTAGTTCCTCCACCTGACAGGCTCTGCTTCTTGCACTGCCTTTAGCGTAGTAGGACAGTCTACGTGCTCATTCATCGGCGAATATTCTATCTGTGCTACGCACCACCACTTGCTCGTCCAGAATCCGTGAGTGCACTCCGCCAAATGATCATTGTGAGCCATCCTCCAAGGGCTGCGCGCATAATCACGCACACAAGCACAACCTTTCGCTCCGGTACCTACGCCGTAGAACCATTGATCCACTCCAAGAGGGTGGCATTGAATGCGTCCGGCGCCTCCAATTGCACCCAATGGCCGGTATCGAAATCCTTGATAGTAACGTTCTTGCAGTATTCTCCTATCGTCGCCTTCGAAAGCGCCGGAGCGCAGGCGTAGTCTCGCTGACAGGCAATATATAACACAGGCTGGGCGACGACGAGATTGCCTTGTGGTATATCTGATGGAATATGGTTATGAAGTCAGCTTTCAGGTGAATGTAAGGACTGAAGTTAAATGCACTCTTGTCCTCGGATCCGATCCCCCGGACAAACGATTTGTACCAATTCAGTCGAGCGTCTATGCCATCTCTCCTGATGAGCTCCATGATGTATTTGAGGTCCTGTGGTACGCTCAGTACGAGAAGACAAGTAGCTAC
Organism: Fomitopsis palustris; assembly: GCA_029783445.1. Lineage (NCBI taxonomy): Eukaryota > Fungi > Basidiomycota > Agaricomycetes > Polyporales > Fomitopsidaceae > Fomitopsis > Fomitopsis palustris. Next base: position 7,704 of record JARAOQ010000036.1, read on the forward strand.
AGTTGCGCTTCGCACCTCTTCCTTCAGCCACGAAGCGAAAGGTGAACGCCTGTCCGCAAGTAGCCTAGCCTTCATCGCGCCACGTGGAGACATTTCGTCTTTCCAAATCTCAGGTTCGACGGGATAGATCAGACTGAGCCAGGATTCGAGCTAGGCAACCGACATCGTGAGCGAGGCACCTCCATTAAATGACCAGTACCGACATGCTCCTCGATCAGCTTATGAGCTCCATCCTCTACGAAGAACCTGAGACAAGTCAGTATTCACGGCCTCAACCTAAACGAGCACGTACTCCCAGTATCCGTACGTCTCGTAACCTACGGCGCGCTTGATAGACGCCAGGAATGCCTCGTACTCGAATCCGGCGAACGTCGCAGAATAGCCGATGGACAAGAACGCGTACGCTCTGAACCTTTCGGGGTAGTAGCTCGCCAAGCGCGAGACAAGGACGCTGCCCCTGCACGTAGGACCGGTATGTAAACTACGGCGCATCCATCACGGAAGGGAACACGCACCAATCGTGGCCGACTACGATGACCTTGTCGACCTTCTCCGCATCGAGGATATCGACGACGTCTCCAGCCATCTCACTGAACTTGTAGGCCGTGTAGTCAGTTGGCTTGTCCGTCTCTCCAGTGCCCAACATATCGGGGACGATCAACGAGAACCCTGCCTCCCTGAAGAAAACCACTTGATTGCGCCATTCGAACGAGGTGGAGGGAAAGCCATGGACGAAGAGAATGGTGTCACGCGGGGAACCCGCAGCCGGGACGAATGCATAATTGTACTTGAAACCGCGTTTCGTGATAGCAGTCTTGAAGGACGAGGGGTCCATGGCGTGTGCAGTGTGTGGTAAATACCTGGAGGACGATACACAGGATGGGGGGCAGGTCCGCGGTGCAAGTCGTTATTTGCACATGCCCTGAGCGATCAAGCGGAAATGATAGAACGTTCTACTCCTGCGTGTGACGAGGTACCGCGCTGTAGGAAATGGTAGACATCAAGCACAAAAGGCGGTGCCATCAAATTGAAGACTGGGCTGTCGTTGTGAGAGTTCACTTCTCGCGGGGAATGTTCGCCACCTCCGCTGAATGTCCGCACGAGTATGTCCGACGTCCATATGGAAGCTAGTGCACGCGGAAAGATAGCAACCGGGGAATGTGCAGGGACGGAGACAAGTGAGGTGCCCTAATGCAACAGCAGCGTAAGCGATGCCGAGGCGTAGATCTTCCATTGGTTGGAGAGCACACGCTCACATCCCAAGGAAGTAGCCAAGTAGCCATGTGTGGAGCGCTGTTGAGAGAGCGCACACAGTAAGGGTGCACACAGTAAGAAGTGTTTCACGATCACAAAACACGTCGCAGGTCGTTGAGACACTCTGGACCAGATACACAACAGCGCAAGCACATCACAAGATGACCGCATATATGCGGGCCTCGTCCACTGTTGAATGCGTGGTCAAGCCAGGATGCAGGCAGACGGGCCCTTGAGGCAAGCAGGCTAGATGATAGTCGTCTGGCTGTACGCGTCGCCACGGATGCCATACTTTGGGGTGTGTGCCGTAACAAGGTTACGACACACCAACCAAGGTTGGGAATCCGGGAAGTCGCAGGTCCGATGGCCCGCAAGTACGTGTGGGGAGATATGCGAAGCATTTTGCTGAGCCTAGATGTCGACGACCAGCCGCATAATGTTGATTGCACGTACATGCACCAGCAAAGAGCCCCAGAGAAACTTCGAGAACGTTCATTCAGAAGGATTTGGACATAAGAGATGCCTTCGTGCGACCGCCGCTCGAGGGCGCCAAGGAAAAGGCATGGGAGACCATCGAAGGCCGCAGTTGTTCACATGCCTGCCAGCATTGGCATCGAGAGGCTGAACAGCGCCTGAAGTGGCTCATCTCTGCATAATAAGGCCGGCAGCATGAGGCAGAACAAGCGTACTGACATGAGCTTCGAATGCTTCGACTTGAATTGTGCGCGAACGAGAACGCAGCGAAACCGGCAGGACATGTTCTCGAATCCAGACAATTCTGAGGGGCCTCGGAAAGGGTCATTGATACGAGACTACCAAGTCAGGGCGGGCGCCTGGGGTCGAGGACATAGGCATGAGAGTACGGGGGACGACGTGGGGACGAGAAAGTAAGGAAGATGAAAGCCGCCCGTTGCTGTGCCTCGAGGCAGGGAGCGCTGAAGATCACATCGCTACGGAACGCGGCGCGTAAGGTTTTATCAGAATTGGTCTGTTCTCAACTGCTTCCATCGCTCACCCTTCAGTTCCCCTAGTGTGTATATGAACCTATCCAAATGTGGTGCACTTCTTTCGATGACTCCTTGCTTCAGGATGAGGCGGCGCGTGGGCTCCATCAAGACTTGGGGTAGCGCAGATTAGCACTTCGCCGGTTCCACATGCAGTCATCTCGAGCGAAGTGGTAACCCGTAGAGCGACCGCCAACAGACAGTGAGCGACGTTTGAGTTGCATATGGACTAGTTAAGCTTACCGGTTGATTGTGAAGCCCGTCTCGTGCCATATGCTGCCCTGCCAGTGCGTAAGCTTCAAGTTACTATCTCCTCTACACATGCGTGGATCGCGACGTTGGCGTGATCCATACTGGGACTCCAAATGAATCCAGAGTCCTAGCAGATGATGTGCGAAGGAGATATATTGCTGGGACACTGCCCGGCGCAAGGGGGACATGGCGGAAGGAGACAAGCCGCAAAACGAACCACGGCCCAATTAGGAAGTACCTCTCTCCCTTCAGCTGTTCACTTGTTCACTTAACTAACGTGACTTTGTTTAACAGAACCTTAATTCGCGTTGAATATGCAAACAACGCGTCAACAAATCCCGCCCCCGCCAGGTATAAATACGGCTGCCCCCGCCCCCGTCTTCCCCAGCATCATTCGCACTCTCAGTCTCAGCGCACCTCGCATCCACTCGATTATACTCTTACTCCAGTCATTCATCATGCGTTTCATCAAGTTGCTCGCGGAAGTCGGTGTCGGCCTCGGCACCTTCCTCAACGGCTACTGCGGCCCATCCCCATCCTCACACGGTATCAGTGTCGGTACTGTGTGCGAGACGTGGGGGCACGCCGTTGACACGCTCCTCTACAACATCGAGTACGTCGACCATGTTCAGTTCACCGCGCTTGGTCTCATGCTGATGGTTTCCCGCAAGACCCGAGATCCTGGTCACGAAGGGCGGGTCCGTTGTTAGCTGGGGAATTCTGAAAGCGGGGAATTGGCGAAGGTGCGTCGAGCTGATATGGTGCCTGCCGTAATTCCTGACCCCTGCCTACAGCGGTATCGCCACCCTCCACAACGACTCGTCAATCGATCTCGGTTTCATCAATGGCACCGACATCCTTGACACCGGCATCCTCGACACCGGCGGAACCCTCGAAGAGGCGCTACCTCCGGGTGAGGTCAGCGTCCCCGAAGAGGTGTACACCGGTCCAAAGGAAATCATGCTCGCGCCCTGCATCATCTGCAAGGTCATTCCCGACGCTCCTTCGACGACTCCCGGCGACGCCTCCGTCACCCCGTCCGCCCTGGAGCAACCCGCCGCCGAGCCCGCGCCCTCAGCGGACTCGGCGGACGTCGAGCGTCAACTGGTATTCTGCGCCTTCGCGATCGTGTTCTGGGTGTCGCACATCTGGATCATGCTCTACGCGGCGCAGCGCACGGTCATCGACACGGACGTGGTCCCCTTTGCTCGCAAGTGGATCGCGCGCCCCCTGTTTGCGACCTTGCACTACTTCGGTTGGATGTCATTCGGTGCATCCATCCACTGGCCTACTGAGTGCAAGTTCATTCTTGTCACTAAGGACGGCAGGTACCTGGTGAGTAGCATCCGCGCTTGCACATGTCAGCGTGATCTGACTGCTTCTATGTAGTCCATGGCTCAACTATCGAGGACGGACTATATCCTCTCCGTTAAGGCTGGGGCTGTTCCCCTTGTCGACGACGAGGAGCCTGAGGAGGTGAGCCATCTCATTTTATGTTTTCATATCAAAATACTTACAGTCGTATTTCAGATAGTTGACGAGGCGCCAGCAGAGCCTGAGCGCGAGCCGCCTGCTCGTGTCTGGCACCCCGACATGCATGTCTCCACCTCAGGACCTCGTGACTCTCGCCGGGGCCAGAAGAAGGCTGCCAAGGCAAAGGCAAAGGCGAAGAAGCGCAGTGGCTGAATCTAAGGTACGCTTCCTTGTGCTCAAATACGACCTCCTCGTCTGACGAACCCTAGCAGCGCCACCTCCACCACCATATCTCAACACAGCACATTGTATCTCTAGCACATCTCGGACGGTCTGGATTTGTAGCATCGTAGTTTCGGTCTCGGTCTCTCTCGGGTCTTTCTCGGGTCTTTGGGTCTTGGTTTCGTCTTCGGCTGTGTTGTATTACTATCTCTAGCTACTACGGGAAGTCAGTGGCCGGCGGGCTTCAGAACACCGATGCCCCCGTGTGTTCTGAGGTTCGTCGATCACTGGCGCGGGTTAGAGGAGCGGAGGGGCATTCCGCGAATCTAGCCTGCTATCCCTACATCCCACCCATCCCTATCTTTATAATTCAATGATCCTTCATGTCTAGAACATCTACATCTAGCACATATTTCATTTGGGCGTGTGTGAGCAGTGTTGGCCATGGCTATACCTCGGATGAGTGTCATAATTCACTATCAGTGTATCTCATGCAAAAGCGCACATATCCAATGAGTTCTATTGTCAGTTCTGAGGGAAATGGGCTGTATATGCTGACGGCATCTCCCTGCACTCATCCTCGTTCGGAGCAGCAAGGACATGGCACGTGACCGTGCATGTCCCATGGGCCCTCGCTTCCTGCGGATTATGCTGTATGTTCGTCCTAGCGGGCGTACTAGAAAGAGGCGGCAAACTGTGACCATCCTGAGATGTGGCGCCGTTCACCTTCCGGCCAAGTTGTATCGAACCGCGGCCTCTACAGCCACGACGGCGGTGCCCCATAGAGCCGCTGCAAGAACACCTCCAACTCCTCAGCTACAAAGACGATCCATCAGCGATGCGCCGTCCACAGCAGCAACACAAGACTCACCAAGCTGGACCGGCGCCTCCTGTGCGACGAGGTGTCCCGCATCCGGGATGACCACGTTGCGTGCATTCTCAGGGCGGCGCCAGACCATCTGCGAGCGCATGTCCCTAGACAACCCTCAGCGAAGTCCCCCGAGAAGAAGGGGCCAAGAGGAGCCTCACAGGTCCGGCTCTTTCCCGGGGAGGACCCACAGCAGCGGGACACGCGCGTCGAGCGTGTCGAGCAGGTCCCACGTGTCGTGCGGGGTCATCGTCTCCGTGAACGTCAGGGCTTCCTGTAAGGCGTGAGCACGCCTCTGCATCGCCTGGGCAGACCAACTCACCTGAATATTCGACGTCTTCAGCTCCACTCCGCCGTCCGTCGCCGACTGTGCGTCAGAGTCGGCGGCGACCAGCCCGCACTCGACGTAGACGTCGAGCGCGGCGGGGTGCCATGCCTGGAAGAACGGGGATGCGAGGAAGCGCATCTTCGCGTCGTCCCTGCGCTCGCCGGGTCAGGTTAGGAGGGCACACCGGGACAAAGAAGGGGCGCACCGGGAAGCCCAGCGCGTCTGGCGCTGCACCGCACGGAGGGTGAACGCGCGCGTGGAGGGGCCGACGAGCGGGCCCGTGCGCGGGCGCGGCCGGATGATGGGGTCGATGAGGACGAGCGCGTCGAGGAGGGCTTGCTCTGCGATGGCTGCGCGCAGTCTGCACGCGCGTGTGGGTGTCTAGACAACGATGGAGGAGAGAGACTTACAGGGTGGTCCCGCCGAGTGAGTGTGCGACGCCGACGAGCATGCGCAAGGCGAAGCCGTGGGCGCGCCGTTCTTGGACGATGCGTGTGGGGAGTGTAGGGAGGTGGACGGGGAGGTCGTGTGTGGACGCGCGCTCGGGGAGGTAGTGTAGGAGGAATTGGAGGATGTCGCGGGAGTTGTCTTGCCAGTCGACTGGTCTGAGTGAGTTTTTGGACAGTACCGACAACAGTAATCGGGCTCACATATCCCACCCAGGTTCGCCTTGTTGATTAGGTAGGAGTCGCCGTGGTTCACTGCTTCCCATGCCCATACCTCGGCGATGTGGTATGATGAATGCCGCGCCTCTCGCTGTTTGAGCAGTTGGACGAGGACAGGATCCCAGATCTGTGATCGACGAGGATCAGGAAGGTTACGGGGCTACTACGACCTGCCTCACCTCCTTTGGGAACCCAGTAGGATGCACGAAGAACAAGGTCACGCCCTGCACCCCGCTCTCTGGCGATGCGTCCCTCCGTCTGTACCGATTCAGGCACGCCCAGAGCGGCTTCCGACTCCGCGCACCCTGCAGCTCGCCGCTCCACTGCTTCAGACGCGTCGCGATCATCTGCTCCGCCGTCTTCTCCGCTGCTGCCTTCCATCTCGCTCTGTCTCCGGACCATGCTGGAGGGGCGATGGGAGGGACGTCTGGAACGGTCCTCGGTAACGCACAAGGAATCAGATGCGTAGAAAGCACCCAGGATGGGTCAGGAAAGGTTCGAGGTGGGGAAGGGAGGGACGGCGGGGGGCCCCGATCGGCAGCGGTGTCTATGGGAATAAGTTGTCGTGGTGTGTGGTGGCCTGCTCGGCCTGGAAGTGTCTCTGGTCGTGGATAGGAGGGTCGCGGCATGGCGGCTACGCAGGGTTAGCGACGCTGAGGTGGCATATGAACAGCGGCGTACCTTCAATAGCATATACTCCAGGGAACTCAAAGCCGCTACTTCAAGACCGTTTGCAACCGCTGTTAGTCGATGAAATAGCCAAATACCGCACTCTCATGATTCAGCCGCCCTCAGATGAGGTTACAGGTTGCATATTGTCATGAGCCCAGGAGGTTCGCATCCGGTATAGCGCAGTGTGTCTGACAGCCGTATCAATCTCATGTATGCACCTTTATCAGATGTACTGTCGACTGGTTTCACGAGATGTTATGGGGCTTGACGACTGCATCGGGCCAGACGTTGTCCGCTCGTGTAAGGGCTGATTGCAAAACAGAGCTGCATGTAGGTTGTGGTAGAGGATAAGTACTCACACCTCTGTAAGCGGCTGAAGGTCACCACTTTGTCTCCGTGCACGTGTCTGCGGTACTGGGTTAGCCGGCCCGCCATGCCGTTTGACTTTCCTCCGAGCAATACTCGCACAACAGACATTTCTCCCAGTACATATCACACGCCCTCTACTTCAGACACATCTAGTTGAGCTCTCATATAAGCATCATAATCATACGTGTATTACCCAGAAATAAACGTTACAGACAACCGCCCTCCTTCCATGCGCGAACCCACGCGTGCACATCGTGTTGCCCTAACGGTCGGAGACCCGCAAGAGTAGGAGAGATCCTCTTTGCTTTTGCAGTCTCGAAGAGAGGGTGACCACCCAGCTCATACGGAACAGCGACATCCTTCATACCCTCAGCAACTGCGCGAAGGCGCACTGAGTCGTAGGAAGGTTCTGCTAGTTCCTGTACTTTCGCCGCCCACTCGGTGGTCGGCACGAGCGGAAGCTGAGCGTCGAGCTCGGCGCTGATCGCCTCGAAGACCTCTCGCGCGGAGACATGCTGCGGGTGCACAATGTTCACGACTGGCAGCGTGTATCCAGGTGGGCATGTGAGGATGTCGACAATCGCCTGAGCGGCGGCACGTTTGGGTAGCCAGGAAACGGCCTATGAGCGGGGCTTGATCAATGTTTCAAGCTACACTGCAAGTGATCGAGTTCACTTACGCCTTCTAGGGTAGGCATGCAGCCTGCAACGATGCTCGCCTTCACGAGCGCAAGAACCCACTCCGACTCAGACATGGCCCACGAACCATCCTCAGACGACCCGCACAGCTGGCCCACGCGCAAGATAGTTGCATCCACCCCAGCACGTCTAGCGTTCGTGACGATCTATCCCAAGAGACACCTATCAGTGATCTGGGACCAAAGCCGAATGGGACGCCCTACCTCTTCAACAACGAACTTCGACATGCCGTAACCACCACCGACGGCCACTGTGGGGTCTCCTAGAGGTGCCTCTGCGACGAGATTGCCGCGCTCCTTGACATCCCAGTTTTGTGTGGCGTGCGCAGCTGAGGACACGAACGAGAAGCGCGACCCAGGGAACACGCGCAAGAGCCGGACGGTTGCGGCTATCTGTGGCCCGAACGCTGCAAGCGCGAATCCGAAGTCGACCTTCCAAGCGCATTGAACTACGTGCGTCACTGAAGATTGAATCTGTGTGTATCGCGGCGTGCCTTAGCTACTGGCGAGCAATGAGATGTAAGTGGTGCCTACCTCAGCGAGGAGCGCGGGCTCAATCCCGAGATCCTCACGACCGAGATCACCAGAGAGGAGCATCAGCTTTCCCTGCGCGAGCAGCGATAAAGGGAGCTTCGCCTCCCTAAACGCTGCCGCTTGTCTCTCCTCGAGCGCCGAGCCGCGATTCAGCGCATAGACCCGCGCAACCCGCGCGTCCGCGAGGAGCTGCGCTAGGACATGGCGTCCGAACCTCCCAGTTGTTCCCGTGAGCAGCACAGTCTCCCCGGCGTCTCGCGCGCGGGCGCGCTGGCGGGGCGCAATCGGCAGCTGAGCAGAGTACTTCGCGATGAGCGCCTTCATGCCCTCGACGGCCGCCTGCACGGGGGACGGGGCCACGCCCGCGTGGATGAGCTGCACGACGGTCGCGGCGAGCTCGGCGAGGGTCGGGTGCTCGAAGACGAAGTTGGGGTGCACGTCGTGCACGATGGCGTTCAGCGCGGGGTCAGGCGCGGCGCGCAGGGCGCCGATGATACGGTTCCGCAGGAAGGTAGAGCTCAGGCTGCATGTGGGGTGGGATATGAGCGACTTGGAGGATATTTGTGTGCCGCGGGTGCTTACCTGTCGAAGCCTTGCTCGAAGAGGTCGCCCTCGAGCGTGGGTGCGTGTCCGCCGTTGATGAAGGTAGCGTGGGCGAGGAGCCAGGGCTGGACGTTCTCGAGAGTCCATTCGGACGGCGGAGCAATGCCGTGAGACAGCGTGCTATCGTTCACGAGGTCGTACCTGCACGTCGCGTCAGCCTCCTACGTCCAGTCACGGAACTACACGGAGAGCGCACACAGCGTCGATCTCACTGGCGTAGAGATCTAGGGTGAGCTTGCGGATGACGGTTCCCTTCGGTGCACGGACCAACGGGCGGTCCTGGTCAGCAACTATGATCATCTCCTTGAAGATACGCGCGAAGGTAGGGGCCTCGACGTTGGTCTCCTCGACAATCGACCTATTATGTCCCAAGATGAGTACGGTTTTTCTCGTGTGATACGTGCAGACTGACCAGATTTCGTTGCGAAGCTCGACTAGAGCTGCTTCGTCACCCTTAGGGATCGCATGATCTGGGTGCAGCTCAACGAGCAGCCCAACCTGCTGGCGACCACGGCCGAACACAATAGCACCTGTGATCCACGGATGGGTAACGATGTGGTTTTCTGGTTGAATCGGCACAACATTGTGACCTAGTCCAGCGTCTTGTCAATACATGAAGGCCGCTCGGCTGCTCCAAAACTTACCAGTACTCAGGACGATGACGTCGTCCTTGCGACCCACACTAGGCGCATCGGCCTGGTCAGTGAAGAGCCTGTGCGGCGGGTGTGTGTGCTTACATCTTCCACAATCCTTGTTTGGTCGGGTGTGGTTCCCACAGGTCAGACGTAGCATATCCGTGCTCCCCGTTCGTCAGATTCTCCATGCATAGTTCATGCGAGGGACAGTTCTATCGTTCGCACTCGTGAGCATGCAGCCTACATGATAGGCACAGAGACCTACCATGAACCACAGCTCGTAGCTATTCTCGTCTTCACGCACAAAGCGGACGTCGGTATGCTCGGAGAACTGCAGCCACTCGAAATCATCTAGCGTCTTGCCGACAGACAGACTTTTGTCCTCAATATCCTCGTCGGCATCGAAGAGCCTGGAGGTCGGCCCTGTCTCTGTTCCTCCATAAGTTGGGTAGATGTGGACGCCCGCCTCGACTAGCTTCTTTCCTGTGGCTGAGCCAAGAGGCCCACCACCTGTACACTACGGGAGGTTCAGCTGAGATTAATTATGACAATCTGCAAGACGTACGACTACTTGCAGAGAAGCAAGAAAACGAAGATCATCTTCGTTGCGTGCCCAGGTCTACTCCGCTTGTCAGTGCAAACTCGTGAAGCACATGCGCAGACTGACCTCCGCCATGGCAGGGACACACGTGATCGCCGTGCACCGCGCCCTGCGTGCCGCATCAAGCGTGTTTTGCGGAGTCGCGATCACGGGCAGCTGTTGCATCGGCGCTCGAGGCGGAAACAGACCCGTTGGCTGCACAGAGACAAGCGGGCAGAGCATCTGCAGTACGAATGCCAGGCTGTGATACGGCGGGAGTGGCATAGCGGCCCAGCGCACGGCGCGCTTGCGCGACTGGAGAAGGGCGTCGCTGTTGCACCAGCTCAGCAGGGTCTTCTGGTACTGCGGGACAGGCTTTGGGTAGCCCGTCGAACCCGAAGAGTGCAAGTAGAGCACGAGGTCGGACGGCTGGGGGACGTACGAGGAGGGTGGGTACGGCGCTGGTTCGACGCACGCTGCGACCCCCGCACCGGCCCCGACGGCATACGCGGGGAAGAGGTCGAAGAACGATGGGCAGGGCGTGACTTCGACCGCAAAGTCCATTGGGAGGGCCGTTCGGACGGCGTCGATGATCGAGGAGAACGTCGGTTGCGTGACGACGTGGTGGCACCCGGTGCGTTCGAACATGCTCTGGATGGCTGCGGCGGAGTTGCGCGTGCCGACAAGGAAGGGGATGTACCCCGCACGGATCGCACCAACCACCAAGGCATGGTACATCACGTTGTCTGTGTGTACCAAAATGGCGACGAGCGTGTGGTCCGGGTCCGCGCCGCCGGGGCGCAGGATGTGCGCGGCACGATGCGTAGCGTTGGAGAACTCCTTGAACGAGATAGACGTGATGTCTGGATCTTCCAGCGGAAAGACATGGTACGGCCGGTTAGGGTTGTGCTTGGCATGGAAGTCGAGGAAACCTGGGATGACGGGGATGCTTCCGTTGAGCGGCGCGAAGTATGGTGCAGTAGAAGCCATTGGTCAGATTAGCTTGACCTGCTGAGTGTGGTATTATGTACTGACGGCCGAGGCTTTCCACCTATTAAATGTGCTGCGTTCACTCCAAAAACAGACAGCAACAAGGGCGACAGTAGAGACGCGGTATGGCCTCCGGATACCGCAGGACATAGAAAGTTAGTCGAATTTCACACAGCACTAAAGTTCTATCCCGTGGTAGCCGGAATGCATCGTAGGCAACGAAGCAACGCCCAGTTCGGTTCTCCGTCTTTGGCCTGAAGGGGATGGGCCGTCTGACGACATGTACTGATGCGGCACGCTGCCAGGAACCTAATAAACTGAATGCAACAGCGAATGATTGAAGGCCGCGTCTAGACAGTGGGCCTGTACCAAACCAGTTCGGTTGTTGGGCCTATGAAGCGTGACAGATATCATGAGTCACTAATGACGGGCGCACAAAGTCCAGAAACACTCACACAGCTGTCATGTTCATGGATGGATCTGCGGGGTCATGTCAAGTGTATGGGAACTCAAGAGCTCGAACATGATGAGATGGCCAAGCACACTAGGCTGTATGTATACGTAGGAGGCTGAAAAGTGACATATCCCCGACTCGGATGTCCGACTGAAAGTCGGTGACTCGGTGGCAGGACCATCTCTTGACATGAGTGTACGGTTACTGTGGTCGTCGCTGATTCATGTTTCAAAGAAACAGACAAGGTCAAGGAATAGGAGCGGCGTAAGTGTTTCTCGACAAGCGAGTAATTCTCGGTCTGCGGCCGCTGCGGCGACGTTATTGGGCGGCTATTATACTGACGCATAGATTCCAGATCTGAGATTACAATATCCACGTGGCGGGTCTGCAGAATGGCTTGAATGGCCACCCTACGACCGACCCCCACTTGAACCCCTTCGTCTCAGCTGAGCAGCCTATCTATCTCCGAAAGCTATAGCCCGTTAGTTGACGCAGCATGTCGCTCACTCATTCCGAATTGCTGTAGACGAGCTCTCCAGAAGGCTCCCATCAGCAACCACTGTGAGCTGAGGCATCCGTACCGCAGTGACCCTCTCGTAAGTCGTATTTTCGCCCCCGCAATGATTGAAACTGACGGCGGTGGGAAGAATCGCATGTCAATTCTCGACACGCCAATGTGGTTATTTGCCCGACTCAGTATACAATCTTTCTCACAGAGCGGTGTCCCCATTACGCTTAGTAGCTACCTACTGCCGCATTGCGATGGGCAATAGGCGATGATCAACAAACTTGCGTACAGCAACTACCCTGCGGCATCAGCAAGTCAAACTCGCTTCGCTGATGTACCTCCTGTACTTGGTCAATGACTCCGGGTATACTGGTAGGGGAGGTATATGCAACTCTCACCTTCCCAGCTGCCGTTACGATGAGTCGTCGCAATGCTTGACTACTCCGAATGCCAGGAGGAGAATCTCTCGCGCTCGTGTGCTGAAGCAGTGCTGTATCGTGAACCGTGGACTTCCATCTCTCGATATCACTCCTATCTGACACCGAGAACATCTCCACAGTTGACTGGGGCTATAGCCCTGCATCCAGTGCGTCGCCAATACCTGTAGCCATGGAGCCAGGTAGTCCACGCAGTCTCCGTTATTTGGCAGTGCTGCTCCCCCGAACGCACCCCGAGCACTGAGCCAGCACTCGTGCTGTGGCTCGTCTGCCGTACCAGTGCGGCCGCCGCTACAGTAGTCGTATGACAAGGCCGAAGCGTTCGGTGTTGCCGTAGCACCTCTGCTGAGCAGTGAGACGTCTTTGGCTGCCTTGATACAGCGGGACGGATTGAGAAGACGTGCTGTTGCGTGACTTGTTCTGTTATCCCGTGGTGCTCTTTTCTTTGCTTCCAGCAGCAGGGACCGCTCTGAATTTACTCACTCGTCATTCATTTCTCGTTGCTGGTCTTCGAAAGACTGCTACAATGGCCCCGAGACCGACCTCTATCACAATCCAGGTCGGGGAGAATCCCCAGAACCTCACTCAGTCAATTACCTTCCAACTTCCTGTCACCCCTAGTACTCCTTCGTTCGTCGAGAAGGCCAAGGCAAGTGAGCTCATTGCCGACTCCGTGGGCGAGGCTCCCGAGCGTCCTATCACCAATGCCAACCTCGATGGCCCTCCCGACGGCGGACTCGAGGCTTGGATGTCCGTCGCAGCGGTCTGGCTAGTCAGCTTCATCACGTTTGGAGTCATCAACATTTGGGGTATTCTCCAGAACGCTTTCGTGACAGACCCGCGCTCAAGCTTTTTCGGCGAAAGCGTTGGCAAGATTGGCTTTGTCGGAGGCTGCGCTGGCGGATTCGCCTTCGCCATCGGTCCCTTCTCTAACATTCTCGTTTCTCGCGTCGGAATACACGCAACGATCATTGTCGGAGTGCTCCTCGTATCCCTTTCTTTGATGCTGGCATCCATCTCTACGAATTTTTGGCAACTCTTGCTTTCAGAGGGTGTCATGTTTGGGTGTGTCTGTCACTGAATACCATTGAAAGTGCGCATTCTCACTAATATTGAAATCAGTGTCGGTGCCTCTTTGGCATACATCCCGGCCATTAGCCTACCGTCTCAGTGGTTTTCGAAAAGGCGAAGCTTAGCTACTGGGATTGCCAGTGTACGTGTTTCCGCACGTCCATACATGAGAGCCACGCTCATGTTCAATTTAGTCTGGCAGCGGTTTTGGAGGAGTTGTCCTTTCGCCCCTCTCCCAGGCTCTCATCGAGCGCACGTCGATTCCATGGACCCTCCGTATCCTCGGTTTCATGAGTCTTGCAATGGGCCTGGTTGGTGTTGCACTCGTCAGACAGCGCGTCATAGCGAAGAAGGGCACGCAGTACAAGGCTCTTGACTGGTCCGTCCTCAAGACCCCAGGTTACCCCATGTTCCTGCTCTTCGTCTTCACTCAGTTCTTCGGCTATGCTACGCCGCTCTTTTTCATCCCCAGCTACTGCACTTCCGTCGGTATCACTGCATCGGGGGCCTCTGGGGTCATTGCTGTGACTACGGGCTTGCAGATCCTCGGACGTGTCGCGTCTGGGATCATGGCGGACACGATCGGCCCCATCAACGTCCTCATCATCTTCACGTTCCTCATGGGCCTCATGTGCATAGTCATCTGGTATTTCGCTGTGACGCTCGGTGTCATGATGGTCTTCGCCGTTTTCTATGGTCTCTTCGCCGGAGGTCTGTCTTCCAGCGTCACTTTGACATGGCTGATCTCTGACGAAGCACACGCACTGTTGTAGCCTATTGGGCCTTGTCGGTCCCGGCGTCTGTGAAGATCGTCGGTGAGTGCCACTATCCCGCTTTCTCCCAACGAAGGCGCATGTCTGACGTGCATTCCACGCTAGGCATAGAGAAGATGGGGACGGCTGTCGCGCTGCAGTTCTTGGCGGTTGTGATCCCGCCAGTTTTCACAGTGCCGATTGGCTCGCGGATCGTAGACGACACCGTGGCACACTATGGCGTGAGCTCGAACAGCCGCGAAGCCTACAAGTACCTCATCATCTATTCTACGCTCATCTCCATTGTGGCGGCTGCCATGCTTCTGCCTGTACGGGCCCGCTTCAGCAGGAAGCTGCTTGCCAAGGTGTAGGTGCTGGAGCTTATGGACCTCACGAATCAATACAATGTAGTGCTATGAATGTACAGAGTGCGCACTACGTAGTTTGTCGGACAATTGCGCGACGCGGATGTGAACTTAAGCTGCTTCGCAATAAGATGAACTATGGCGCAATCATTGGGACGCTCGCACGACATTCTCTGATTGATCTCGTCATATCATGTACAACGACATACTTAAGGTGCGTTGTGTAGGGTACATCGTGTATGGAAATCACTACTTACTGGACCATCTAGTACTGTCATACACTCGCCAATCCCTGTCCACAGGTCACCTCCATACAAGTCTCTCTACGACGTCGCGAAAACATATTTCTCAATATTGAGTCAGCTTACTGAAGCTAATGATCTGTATCGCCTCGGCGGAAACACTCGGGATTGAAGTATGCAGTTATCTCTACATCCTTAGCCTTGGCGGCAATAGTGATGTAAGTGTGTAGCCCGGTGCGAGAAGAAAGCGCACGGTGAGTGCTATGTCGGTATGCATTGTTAGCAGGCGTGCGACGCCACAGGCACTAGCACCACTCACAAAGTGTCGCGTACGATGCTGTCATAGCGTTTGGCCGCTTCGACGTTGCCAATTGCTTGATATAAGCCTATCATTGCGTGCAACACTTGGGCGTCATCCTTGCACAGGTGGCGCACGGGAAGGTAAACTTTAGGATGCGGATGCGGACTGTCACCCCGCAATTCGTAGTAGAACAACAAACCGCCGGTCAGATGACGCAGACGATCTTCACAAACATTTGGCTCTGCGTCGTCCGGTATATAGCCAAAGATCAGTCTCCACATAATGCTTGTCTGTTGGAGCGCTTTGTCGATCATCGGCGTCCGCAGTGTCCCGTCGAGCGTCATGAAGCGCTTGATGTTTTCAAGTGTGACGACGGGAGTGCGCACGTAGATCTTGAGCCGGTTCTTGAGTGAGGGGACGCAGTCAACAGCGGCGATCTCGAGAGATGGCGTCAATTGAACAGGAAGGGCATCGAAGAAGGTGCGAATGAGCGTCCACGACGTAGTAAGCCCTGGGACGTCGACCGCCAATCGTTGAACGGTTCTCGTGATGAGATCTAGCTTTGAAAGGCCGGTGACAGCGGAGACAGTTTCGGGTAAGAAGTACGCCTTCATGGAAGGAGTACTTCCGAGAAGTTCGAATGCTACCAAGAACGGTGAGCGAGATCCATGACCCATGGATGACTTGTACGAACCGGCGAAATACTGTGATGGGTAACGAGGCCGTCGCGTAGCTTCCAGGCCCATCACGTCCGGGGCCACCATGGTGAGCTCTTCTGCGCAAACCCTGCACCAGGCAAGATCGGCGTCGGACAGCTTAAAGCTGGACCCATAGTCTTCGAAAAGTTTGATCGCCGGCTCACGTCCGGCCTCTTGACGCGCAACGGGGTCGATAGAAAATCGCACAACGGGCGTTCCACTAGGGTCAAAGACACAGGAGAACTCGACAGGAGAATGATCGTCCGTCATGTAGGAGATGTAGTTGGTGTCCTTGAAAATGGCGGGACTGACGGCAAGATTCGCGCTAGCCATGGTCGCCGGTGTGATGTAGTCTGCATCGCTGGCGACGGGAGGATGGTCGTGTAGAGCTGAGTTGAGCGAAATTTGCGATCTCTGAAGGAGGAAGAGGCCCATGCGGGAGAACGGGTCCGGCCCATACTCGGGGATCACGAGGAAATAGTAGAATGTAATGTACGCGCGACGCAGGTGCGGTGGATAAGCCGCCTTCTCCAACAGTCTAGAGAGTACTTGTCCTGTCGTCTTCCACCAGAATTCTGAGTGCTTAGGATGCGATGCGAAAACCTGCATCGTGTGAGGACACTATCACCAGAGTGCAAGAACAGGGAGCCTCACCGAAGAGATTGTCGTGAACGCAGACACGGAATCACGAATGGCTGTCTTATTCGGCGTTACAAGGAGCGGGGCCATAGTGGAGAAAGCTCTTTCACACAATGCAGCGTCGTCCGTAGAGCGTGTCAAGGTGATGGTCATTGCGAAGTGAATGTCTCTGTGGCGATTGCCCGGAACTTGTAGATCGAGGGGTTACTAGTGCGAAGGACATTCCAAGCTTGAACTTAAGACCGGGAATGAAGCAGGTATGTCAATGGGCGCGCGTTGGGCATAGATCCGGTGCTGCCGCCGCACGTAGAATACCAGGCCCACATGTCGTGATCTTAGTATACACTTGCATTCAATATCTCAATAATAGATAGAGGCAACGCCCCCATTCAGCTTACACTGTTCGGGGGCTGGTCGGTAGGCGAGTTGACCAAGTAAAGTCCGAAGCCGATCAAGGCGCAGCGTTGTTGCCCCGCAACTCGCGACGGTATGGCAAACCGTTCGATAGGCCCCACGTCGCAGTCGCTAGTTGGGTATTGGCTGTGTCTGAGGGTACCCGCCAATCAGTTTGCAATATGCTAAGTACGCTCGAAAGACAGCTGTCTGGGCTATACCTGGCAGATGTTCCGGAGGTGATCATTTCGTCAGGAGCGGCCAGTCCAACACGCGCGCTCAGTGTAGCTCGCGTAGAATTGTATTGCATTGTACACCTCCACTGCTTGAACGGATGTCACTGTACTGAATATGCAAACGAGGCGAGTGCATCCACCTAGACCGACCACCCACGGTGGCTTGGTAGGAGCTGATTGCTCCGGGTGTAGCTGGTTTCTATGTGAGCGGCGTCGGATGCAGAAAAGCTGAATGAGACTCCAATGGATCGATGGGTCCGTTCTAGCACCGGACTCTGTTATGGACGCGTCGGAGTGTACAGTTCGAACTATCCTAGGGCAAGGGAAAACGCAGCCGCAGTCTGCCAGTGGGGCCGTATGGCACGACAGGTCCGAAGCCTTCGCGATATACAATCAAGAAAGTCGCTGTGCTCACTTCTCCTGGCTGAAAGTGAAAGGAATGCCGTGTACCATGTGACCCTGGACTGGGTACATCACTTCATGAGAACTGCGACCTCCAGTGAGAGAAACACAGAGTTATAGCGGCATTCTCAACTGAGGATTCACTTCGGAGAGACTGTATCATCTTCTCACGGTCAGCCAGTATCCTCCGGTCTCGCGGACTTGCCAGACGCTCATGACTCCAGTTAACCATTACCGTGCAATGAACAGTCCTGTTGCTGCTGTATCGATTCGGTTCGATGGGAAGGTCTATCCGATATTCTCCCTCCAACCTCGCGGGCAGCGGCGGCGACGCAGCGGCTGGAGCTAGGTCATGTTTCCATCTGTCAAGTTTGAAGGTTACAACATCGGAGGATCGTGAATCTTAACAGGTATTCGGAATACTGCACTGAGTAGCCTTGTACCACGTATTGATGCACGTTCACAGGGGGCGGGGGATTATTTTGATCTGATGTAGAGACAGCCCTGTAAGAGTATGTAGCCCCCTGGCACTGCAACTAGAGATTAGGGACTCTCATACCGGTGAATACATACGGCTAGGAGCTCCAGAACAATACACGCCATCACGCTACCAGTGTCAACTGTAGCACTGCCTTCACCATTTCACCAAGCTTTTGGAACACACCCCCGCCTTTTATCTCCAGGCAAGCCTTGAGGAACCAGCGCCTCAAACTCAACACCAGGTGAACACGATGTGCAAGCCGCTCTTTGGACATGAAATGAGAAAACAATTCTCTCTTGCAGACGACTTCGTGAACCTCAACCATGGTGAGTCTCAGGAAGTTTCAGATTGGGTTCGCGGCTCATAAACATACGAAACCTCATAGGTGCCTTTGGGTGTATTCCACGCCCTGTTCAGGATGCATGCGACAAGTTGACTGCCACTATTGAGGCCAGCCCTGACCAATTCATGTGGTTTGCGTATGAACCGCTGCTCGCGGATATACGGGTTCGGGTCGCAGACCTCATTGGCGCACAGCACGATGAATGCGTCTTTGTCGCTAATGTAGCGACCGGTATCAACACAGTCATCAGGAACTTTGACTGGTGCGATGAAGACATCCTTGTAATAAGTATGTGATCTAGAGTGAAGTCTGGGCTGGGGGTGTTGACGTCATTTTTGCTACTACAGCGAGTACGGCGTTCAACACAATATACAGTGCTGCGTATAGTGTTTCAGACATGGGTCCCAACCCAAGCATCTCCGAGTTCACGTTGAATTTCCCCGATTCTGGAACAAACATCTTAGCAAGGTTCCGCCAACACCTCCAAATGATCAAATCTCGCCCTTCGAAGGCTGGGGCGAGTCGGAAGGTTGTGGCGCTCTTCGATAGCATTGTATCGACACCTGGTGTAATATTGCCATGGCGGGAGATGGTCCGTATTTGCAAAGACGAATGCGTGTGGAGCGTAGTCGATGCAGCGCACTCCATAGGACAAGAGCTCCACTTGAACCTGACAGACGCAGCGCCCGACTTCTGGGTATCGGTGCGTGGCTTTCCACCATGCAGCAACCCATCCGCGTTGATTGACCGCTTACGCAGAGCTGCTCCAAGTGGCTGTACGCCAAGCGAGCTTGCGCTGTGTTGTATGTCCCTAGGCGGTGAGAATCCATCATACGTTCGACATGCTTGTGAATTGAGTGCCGTACTTCAGTAACCACCACGTAATCAAGACATCGCTTCCTACTAGCGTCAACTACCTCGATTTCAAGAGAAGCGGTCACGCGAATCTTCTGACGACATTCCTTTGTACGTACGATACTAACACGGGACATCAGTAGATCAATGACAACGGTATGTTCCAGGGTCGGGGTCGATTGACTATGTGAACGCCCTCAGCATCAAGTCCGCTCTTGACTTCAGGGACTCAATCGGTGGAGAAGAGAAAATCAATGAGTACTGCCATAAGCTTGCGATCACTGGTGGATTACGGCTCGCGGAAATTTTAGGCACGCAGATGATGTACTCATCTGATGAAGAAGAGCACTACATTGTCAATATGGTGGGTCTCCAAAGTGATCGGCCAAGTGTTGTCTAGACTTACATCGTGGAATAGGTCAATGTAGAACTTCCTATACCTCCGACGGTCCATCCATCCATGGCGGTTACTCGAGCATTTCAGGACAAGTTGCTCAATATCCATAAGGTCTACGCTACCGAGTTCTTTCATAATGGCAAATGGTGGACGCGCCCAAGTGCCCAAATCTACAACGAGGTACATATCACACCATGTCTCAGATCAGTACGTTAACCACACATGTCTGATATCTGGTAGATGGCCGACTACGAAAAACTGGGGCATGCGTTGTTAGTAGTCTGCAAAGAGATAGTGGACGAGTTCAAGCAGCTCGCTACCGAATGATCGAATGAACGTGTTATTACTTGAATATATCCAGCGTATATGGAGAGTCGGCGGCTTTCCTGTGAACTCGAATGGTGCGATTAAACCGTGACTGCGTTGAGAGTCAGCAATTGAGAATCAGCAAGATCACGGTTGTTTCCGCTACACACCCCAGTTGTATGGTGCCACTAGTAGGTACAGTTTTCAGAGGTCCACGCGGTAACCTAGAGTCTCAACTTTTGACCGGAGGGACCAAAGCCGTACATTGCAGTAGTCATCAATGATCCTAGACATGATCCGCAACCCACGTATACGAGCGCTGAGAACCATGACTCGTCTAAAAACAAAGAGACTAGCAATCTATTTCGCAGCCATAAATACAAGCATATGCGGTATTTACTTGCTATAAACGCAGTCAAGCAGTCCTTCTTCCCTAGCCTTGATCTCTGTTAAACAATGATTATCTCACAGACCGTCGAAAAGGATAGAGTAACATACGAAGAGCTACATGCTTGGAGTGGAATCGACTCGGATACAACGACCCTAGCACATCTATTAACTTCCGCAGATGATGAGTGTGCTCCAGAAAACGATACTCACCAAGGAGGTACCAAAGGCCGGGTACTCCGAGGGGCCTCCACGACCCAGATACCTCTCCATCAGCGTCCAATCCTCCGATGGGCTTGCAAGCGTCTGCGACGGCGTCTCCGCAAATAGTGCGAATAAACTGCCTGACATCCCCGACGCTGACCCGAGAGTCAGCCCACTTGTTGCTGCAACCGTGGCGTCCGACACACTCACCCCGTTGCAAATACGATCACGTCCGCCGCTAGCTCAGAACCGTCGTCGAAGTGTATGGCGCGTTCGGATAGTCGAGTGATCAAACATCTGTTCTTGAGCTCAATCTTGCCGTCGAAGATCAGCTGACCGGCTCCAACCTCTGAGACAAGCCAATACTCAGAGAGATCCCAGGGGAAAAACTGCAATGCTCATACCGAAGTAGTGTCCACCACCTTTGGTTTTCATTAGGAGCAATAGACCAGTATCCTTGATGCCTAGGTCGGTCATGTACCCAGCAGCGTTCAGCTTGCCGATCAACTCCCTATGGGGCTATTATGTGAGTGTGTCGAATTCACATATCGGACTAAGACACGTACTTGTCACTGGCTACAATGGCTTTCGTTGCACGTTGGGACAGGCCACCTTCTTGTAATCCGTGAGGAATAGACGCGGCAAGTCTGTCTGCGAGGTCGATTGGCGGTGAACCCTCAGAATATAAGGCTAACAGAACGCGTCATTCAGCAATGCGGCGATATTGCTTGGGTGGTGTGATGGCTCCATACCTCCGCCAACGTACTGCCATTGCTTGTCCAGGTTCATCACGAATGTTGGACTACGTTGATAAAGCGTCACATCTATGGGACGGGGATGAGAACAACTGCATCACTGCGGTATGCGGAGACGCACCGACTTCGCTTCGGGCAAGGTCTGCCGCAATGTCATGGCCTGTTGAGGATGTCAGTGGTGGCGAAGGCAGGCAGCAGGCCAAGTGAAGTACCAGAATTTCCCGCCCCGATGACCACAACGCGCTTCCCGCTGTAATCATCAGCTGTCCGATATTCAGAGGACTTGAGTAGAGAGCCTTCGAACGAGTCCTACGAATCGAACATTACGACGGGAAGCCTTCGTTAAGTTATACAAACGAACCATCCCAGTAATGGAGGGAATAGCAGCGCACGCGTCTCCGATCCCAGTAGCGAAGACTGTGTTTACGTGAGTACTCGCAGGATCGTGATGTAGACCGTACATGGCACTAACCGAGATGATTAACTTGTAGTCGACGCTCGCCACCATTGTCACGTTTCACGAGAACGTGCCACTTCTTCCGCGAGTCCTGCAAGGCACTCTCTACCGTGGCAGACGTCCAAACGTTCAATTCTAGAGTTTTCGCGTAGAATTCAAGCCATTCCGCCATCTGTGCTACACACTCAGGGATAGCCCTACAACGAGAATGAGCATCCATACCTTGTGAGAAGGGGTATAGACTGGCCATGTAGGCGGAAATCTGCATTCCCGTGAGGAACGCATAAAGGTAGTACATGGCTTACTCACGGGATATATGGCATGTGGTCGAACCCTGCGGAGAACGTGATCAGGTTTATTACGCCTCTCATAAAGCATCGCAACCGACTCACACACGGGCCAATGGAGACACAAAGCATCGTAGCGCTCCCTCCAGGTATCACCAATGTTGTTGTTCTTCTCGACGATCAGAGTAGAGACGCCGAGATACTTCAACCTTGCAGCGAGTTCAAGGCCGCAGTGGCCCGCGCCAATAATGAGCACGGCAGGCTGGTGTCCGTCAACACAGTCGACTTCGCGTTTGCGGCTCTCTAACCACTGGCGTCCAGAAACGACCGAGCGGCTACGGTGCTGACCTACTTGTTCCGGATGGCCCAGAAGCTCTTCCAGATTCGTGAACATTGTATGCGCTTTCCATGCGCCGCAAGCCGTTGGCACCAAGCGAGCGACACCTGAACCAACGCCTACATCCGTATCAAACTTGAACGTGAAGACGATCCAGACCACATCAGGAAATGGCTGCTGAAACTGAATGAAATCCCCAAGCGTCACATCGCTCATGGCGGTGGCAGGAAGGCGGTCTTGAAGGAATGCTGAAATGCGCTCTGCCCCATCGAAGGTGCGAAAGTCCCAGGTGAGGGCGAGGAGATCCCGCCAAAACGCATCGTCCTGGAAGAGTCCCATGATACCGTCGACGTTGCAAGCCTTGACATGGCTGGCGAATTCACCCAACCACTCCTTGGCTACCCGCGTCGCGTCCACCGACGGGGGCACGGAGACACCGAGTGCTTTCAATGTCGGCAGGCGAGACATGGTCCGTTCTGTCACCGGAACACAAAGAGGTGGCGAGCTCGAGGCGAGGATGAAGGGAAAGAGTTGGGGTGTGGTTGGGGGAACTGTGACGTCCCTTCTCACCACCTAGAATATCCCCTTGTTGTCGTCAGGCGAGACCCATACTGTGGTGGTGGCGTCGCCTGGGCTCCGGCTAGCGCTCTCAGTAACATTCAGCGGCGTCCGGGTAGTGAGGACCGACGTGTCTGTTACTGCCCGCCCAGACAAGCGTCAAAGCTACGTGCACATTAGTGCAAGCAGATCGCCCACGGCCTGTCAAGTGGAGATTGTCAGCTGCGTACCTCCATTGATAGTTCCGTATCACCTGTGTTGCACAGCCAATGCGCACCCATCACTCGAGGAGACTACTGTCCGTGACATTTCGGACGACACTTGACGGGGCATTTGCCTATCTGCGTGAGCGGAACGATGTCGACAAGATGCAGACGTGGCAGAGAGATACTACTCACCGACGTAAATGCCACCGACGAGTAGGCAATCAAGGCATACCCCGAACAGCGGGGACAAAGCTGACAACCAGTCACAAATGGAGGAGTGTTGAGGCTGAACTTGTTCTCATCGCTCGTAGCTTACTTGGTCACTGTTCCTGGGGCTGGTCAAACATATTTACAGAATGTCACATACATAGGACTTCAGCACGCGAGTTGCAGCTCCGCGATGCCACGTCTTCATCCATGGTGCTAGGCACAAAAATGTATAGGACTATCCCAAAGCGGTTCGCCTTCCGTTTGTTTGAATTACGACTGGGAGGCATATGTCGCTGGGTCTCCTCATGTCAGATCGCGGCCTTTCTCTCGATGAAGGTAAGCCATGGCGCCAGATGTGATGGGCGTCGGCAACAGGTTGAGGTTCGAAGGAGGCGTTACTGGGCGCTTGGGCGCTTTCTTCTTCACCGTCATGTCCTCAATCCCAAGATGGATCAGGGATGACTGTTTGGGCTGGATCGGCTCGTTTCAGCATGCTAGGCTATTCACGACAACATTTGATAACTGGACTGACACTTCCAAGTGTGATTGAACGGCGGTACGCACACTGCACTGCCTTCAATGGAGGATCTCGATGTTGAAGTGGTGAGTCCTAAGCACGCGTATCACATCAGTCTCTTGCTACACAGGGCGCCTCGCTATATCGTAAGCATACGCCCGGGATCCGTGCAACAGTCGGAGCTCGGCCCAGTCGGAGTAGGGACCTCGGGCACACCGACTCGACTGATCAATTGCATAGCAGTGCGGTTGCCAAATACCCAGAGAGAACGGGTCAAGCTAGAGCACGTTCTGTGTACTTCAATACCGTCTTATGTTGACCGAGTACTGAACGTTCACATTGTCGTCCCATAACTGTCCCCCAAGCAACACAGTTTAGATATGGACATTCTTCTAGTGGGCTTCGGTGCAATCGGCGCACTATGTACGTGGAGATCACTGTGCTTCTACGTGATGCGTCAGCCTCTAACACGAGTCTTCAGACACCTTCATTCTTCAACAGGGCGGTAATGCGAGAGTAACCGTTGTTTCGCGCAGTAAGCATGGAACACTCAGCGGTGAGAAACATGCCCATTTTCGGCATATGGTGGCAATCTAACACAGGGCTCAGACACTGGGATACACATTCGCAGCGACAAACACGGCAACCATGATCATTGGAGGCCGTTTCGAGGTGTGCCTAGGTCATCTTGGATTCCAATTAGCCTTACTGGATATTCTCAATCCCAGCCTTCGCGTCCATAGAACAGGCTTTGGATCGTCCATATGCATTTGTGGTAGTCACAACCAAGGCCGTCCCGGAAGTGCAGAAGACTACCGAGCTTTTAGCACCGCTACTAGTCAAGTCGTATCCCCATCCGCAACCTACCTACATACTCATGCAGAATGGCATGAACATTGAAACCGGGTTATACCAAGCTTTGTCCGCGCTGAAAAACGCACAAAGACCGAGCATTATCAGCACTAGCGTCTGGGCAATTGCGAACATGCTTGACGATTATACGGTACAGCACTACAACATCGTAAGCCTTCGGTCGTGATACATCAACTACAAGCTCACTTATGCATCCTCAGGATCGCATTACACTCGGACTGTACCGCGAGACGATCGTCAATCGCAACACTGAAGAAGAGCAACGCACCCTCGATGGATTCGGCGACCTGCTGCGCACGGGCGGGTGCGATGTCGAGATTGTCCCCGAGATACAGCGCGTGAAGTACACGAAGAACATCTGGAACGCCACCTTCGGTGTCTCCTCTGCGATTACACGTCTCCGCACCGAGGTCATTTTCCTCCCATCCCCACAAGCTCCCCACGCGGACTTCGTCGCGGAGGTCAGCGTGGACGTACCCAAGCCCGCCTCATACGAGAAGACGGCCGCGCTGCGGAGCGCGGGACCCTCAATGAGCCTGTACACGATCCCGTTCTTCCACGATGCGCTCGACGAGCTCCGTCAGCTGGGTGCGCTCCTGTTCCCCGCCGTCGAGGGCGACCCGGGCTTGGACCCGTGCATAGTCATGAACATGCTCCGCCCGACTGCGGAGATGTGGGGCAGCGGGAAGATGAGCCACCGCGTGAGCATGCTGGTGGACGTCGAGAATGGTAAACCGACGGAGGTTGAGCACATCCTTGGTGAGGTGGTGAGGATGGCGAGGAAGAAGAATTTGATCATGCCTGTGAGTGCAAAGCCCGTACTACACATGAACCTCCACTGACTGCAGTGTGGCATGGGCAGCGTGTGGAGGGGCTGTATGCACTGATGTCGATTATACAGAGCCAGCTTCTGTCTCAGCAGTGAACAGTATTCACGTGACAGACGCCACGGCGTCGCAAGGGTGTGTGTTTGACTGGAACAAGGTCGTGGAGCGGATGTAACGCTATTCAGCCTCTTGTGTTGTATTGATACATATGCACGCCTCTTCATGGGTGCACCTGCATCTTCTTGCAGAGCCTGAGTCTCCAGTCGCAGTTCATATTCGACTTTCGGCCTAACAGCCTCACGAAGGCTCCATGAGATACCCGCACTGCACAGAGGGATCCCTCACGATAACACGTCGAGGTCATGCTGCCGCGAGCTCCCTCTCAGCTCCCGATAACTTCAATTTGACGCTCGCGAACTTATCTCAGCAGATTTGAGGTGCCAGAGTGATAGGCATTGCGTCCCACACAGCCAACTGGCTACAAAGACATCCAGGCTCATACTGGCACGCGCCATCCACGTTTATAGCACCCAGTGGCAGGCCGTCTATGCAGCAATCCATGAAACGTAGGCAAGAGGGCAATGAACTCACCTTGCGTGGAGCCTGCATCTTGATCAGGAGGATGCACCACTCCACGTTTTATTGCGCGTCGCGCTAGTCCGCCTGCCCATCCATTGCTCACAAACACTACAGAGGCGAGGAATCGGTTCGACATCACACCACCTCTCCAGGTCATTCCATCGAAACAGACAGTCTGCTGGCGTGTTGGACAACAGCTCACAATCCTAGGCCTGGTCCTGGATGATGCCCATGGCCAAGTAGCACTGTCGGTCCTTACATTGTATCGCCAAGTCGCTGAATGTGAAATGGATTCAGATCACTGGCAGGTGTGTCACAGCGAGCTGGGTCCTCGCTTCCGGACATCGTTCGAGATCGCCTCTGTCCCTGAGCATGTCAAGCCCGCCATCGGAGTGCACGGTTTAGAAGTTCCCGGACAGACAGTTGGGTGCAGCTATAGAGAGCCACAGGAAGGATGGACGTGGTTTCGGTGAGACGTGCCAGGTTCACCACAGTGATTGCCCCCGGCGAGTATGATTGGTAGTCACTCTGCTAGCGTGGTTGGATAACTGTTCTCCAGCTCTTCCAGAGACTCCGCGAGGAAGTCATCGATACCGTACTTGTGTGCAAGACGGATACGGTAAGAGAGAGCATCATGATCTGGATCTGCAATTGCATCCGTATCTTGAAGTATGTCATAGTGGGTAAGCCACTGTTTGAGAGACAAGACATGTACGCGACGCACCGTTTTCCGAGCAGCAGTGCGCCGAGTAGCTCTCTCAAGGCGACTGCAGTGTCAGACAGTTGGACAATGGTGCAGGATACTCCCGATCGGATGGTCGCAATGGCAGGAATTGTAGAACTGGGACCGCGACAGGCTCTGCGAGAGGCGGCACTGAAGCCTTCCTGGGGTTGCGGAAGGGAGAAGAGAGTGCGAAACACGTCGGGGCGCGCTGCTAGCAACCCTCGGAAGCCAACGACGAGCACGACACTTCCATCCTCGTACCATAGTACCTCGTCCTGCCGAAAGCCTCGCTCTGTGATACCAGAAGTCATCTCTACCAGTTGTTGGGCTGTTGTGTTCAGTCGGAAGGCCTCAGAAGCCTTAGCACTATCCATGCGACATACAGGGTTACTACGTGTCAGCTATACTCAACTAACAGACGATGTGATCGTAAGCGCACCTATGACCTGTACTATAGCTCAACTTCATTGGTCAGTGTAGCTGCCGTTCTACTCAACTTGTAGACATCGGGCCCATTGTCATGAACGTCGTTGTGCACGGAGGCCCCCACGCCAGCCCCTCACCCTCCTTGTAACACTTCTTGAAATACTCGCAGGACGGCATCTGGACGAGATGGGTACAGCTCCTTTGCGTCCAACGCGCCCAGCTTCTTCGCGTACTAGAGCGAATTCTCGCCGAGAAAGTGGATGCTATACATGTACTCCGAGATCCACCATTCAGCGAGCGGCGCGCACTCTTTCGTCTGTACGTACTTCTCCTTGCTCTCCGTGACGCGCTTTAGCAGCCCATTCCGGTCAAGCTACATCAGGGGGTGGTTATCAGCATGGCACCGTGGTACAGCAGCAGAAGGTGCACCTAAAACCACACGTCTCTCGCATCGCCTGCCAGTGTGCCTGCCCACTCGCCTCCGCGATCGCGCGCGACTCCCTCAGCGTGAGCTCGTCCTCCCACACGACGGCATACTGGTTTGCTGTCAGCAAGTCCGCGCACGACCCACCGGTCGATGTCGTGCACGTTCATCAGGAGGGCAGGTTTGTCATCCGAGATATAGTACTCGTCTGCGTATGGCCCAAACAGCGCGGAACCGCGACCTGCATCCACCACCCGATGTCGATGAATGTGTACGCTGAGCGCCCGCCTGCGGTTGCGATGAGATCCTGGAGGTACTCCCTGATCTCAAGTTTCTACAACATGGAGACTGAAGTCAGCATACGCTTCCCGACAGGAAAAGATGGGTCGCGAGGCCTTACCATATCGTACATGTCCCGCAAGCCCTCCGCACCCGGTGTCTCATAATTGCAGGGGATGATGCGCTTCACGCCGCGTCGACCGCCGCCGGCTTCCGCGCGAGGCTCGACTCGGTATCAACCGTGCTCAGGAGAACGTCGACGCGTCGCAGGTGCTCGGCGAGCGTGGCGGAGGAATCGGTGGTGCAGTCGCCGAGACGGATCTCGACGCCGCGCGGAGGACGGGCGAGTCAGGGAAATGCCGTTCTGTGCATGGGTGTGAGCGCGGAGAAGACACAAGGGGAAGGTGTATGCGCACGTATTGACCGGATTCGAGTAGGCCGTTGACCGCGCTCTGGCCGGTATGCACGGTAGCGCTGATGACAAGTACGGCCCGCTTTTGAGAGGGCATATACTTTTGAACGCCCTGTGAGAATTTTGTGCGGGAGTTTGCGCCATTAGCGATTCTTCTCGCGGTTTGTACAGCAGGAATGGTCACTCACCAGCACGGAGTTGCCGAGTACCCTTGCGTGACTCGCAGAAACGTCTCCAGGCCTGGTTTTATTCTGGAAGCACTGAACAGGTAGCAGCAGTATGGTCTACGGATGTGTGCCTTGTAGTATGATCCCGGGCCTGACCTGTTTGCGGATGACGGGATCCAAGTAATGGGAAGAACCGAAGCGCTCGACACAATATCGTGGGCAAGCGTCCGACGCAGACGCTCCGTCAGGGCGCCTATATATATCATCGTGAAGGAATGAAATATAAAGTAGACTACGTCTCTGTTTCTGGAAATATCAAAGACATACCTGGACAGAGTCCAACATGCTGAAGGGCAAACTCAACAAGGCACGATGAACGTTGTGGGAGAATATATTAATCATAAGATAGGAATGGGTGGGATGTAGGGATAGCAGGCTAGATTCGCGGAATGCCCCTCCGCTCCTCTAACCCGCGCCAGTGATCGACGAACCTCAGAACACACGGGGGCATCGGTGTTCTGAAGCCCGCCGGCCACTGACTCCCTGTAGTAGCTAGAGATAGTAATACAACAGACAACCGAAGGCGAAACCAAGACCTAGAGACCCGCGAGAGACCGAGACCGAGACTACGATGCTACAAATCCAGACCGTCCGAGATGGGCTAGAGATACAATGTGCTGTGTTGAGGTATGGTGGTAGAGGTGGCACTGCGAGGGCTCGTCAGACGAGGAGGTCATCTACGAGCACACGGAAGCATACCTTAGATTCAGCCACTGCGCTTCTTCGCCTTTGACTTTGCCTTGGCGGCCTTCTTCTGGCCCCGGCGAGAGTCACGAGGTCCTGAGGTGGAGACATGCATGTCGGGGTGCCAGACACGAGCAGGCGGCTCGCGCTCAGGCTCTGCTGGCGCCTCGTCAACTATCTGTAGTACATCTGTAAGTCTTTTGATACGAGGGAGTAAAATGAGATTGCTCACCTCCTCAGGCTCCTCGTCGTCGACAAGGGGAACAGCCCCAGCGGTAACAGAGAGGATGTAGTCCTTCCTCGATAGTTGAGCCATGGACTACATGGAAGCAGTTAGATCGTGCCAACAAGCGCGAGCGCTGATGCTACTCACCAGGTACCTGCCGTCCTTAGTGACAAGAATGAACTTGCACTCAGTAGGCCAGTGGATGGATGCGCCGAATGACATCCAACCGAAGTAGTGCAAGGTCGCAAACAGGGGGCGTGCGATCCACTTGCGAGCGAAGGGGATCACGTCCGTGTCGATGACCGTGCACTGCGCCGCGTAGAGCATGATCCAGATGTGCGACACCCAGAACACGATCGCGAAGGCGCAGAATACCAGTTGACGCTCGACGTCCGCCGAGTGCGCTGAGGGCGCGGGCTCGGCGGCGGGTTGCTCCAGGGCGGACGGGGTGACGGAGGCGTCGCCGGGAGTCGTCGAAGGGGCGTCGGGAATGACCTTGCAGATGATGCAGGGTGCGAGCATAATTTCCTTTGGACCGGTGTACACCTCTTCGGGGACGCTGACCTCACCCGGAGGTAGCGCCTCTTCGGGGGTTCCGCCGGTGTCGAGGATGCCAGTGTCAAGGATGTCGGTGCCGTTGATGAAACCGAGATCGATTGACGAGTCGTTGTGGAGGGTGGCGATACCGCTGTGGGGGAAAGGTCAGAAAGTGAGAGCGGGCACTATATCAGCTCGACGTACCTTCGCCAATTCCCCGCTTTCAGAATTCCCCAGCTAACAACGGACCCGCCCTTCGTGACCAGGATCTCGGGTCTTGCAGGAAACCATCAGCATGAGACCAAGCGCGGTGAACTGAAAAGGGTCGACGTACTCGATGTTGTAGAGGAGCGTGTCAACGGCGTGCCCCCACGTCTCGCACACAGTACCGACACTGATGCCGTGCGAGGATGGGGATGGGCCGCAGTAGCCGTTGAGGAAGGTGCCGAGGCCGACACCGACTTCCGCGAGCAACTTGAGGAAACGCATGATGAATGACTGGAGTAAGAATATAATCGAGTGGATGCGAGGTGCGCTGAGACTGAGAGTGCGAATGATGCTGGGGAAGACGGGGGCGGGGGCAGCCGTATTTATACCTGGCGGGGGCGGGATTTGTTGACGCGTTATTTGCGCATTCAACGCGAATTAAGGTTCTGTTAAACAAAGTCACGTTAGTTAAGTGAACAAGTGAACAAGTGAAGGGCGAGAGGTACTTCCTAATTGGGCCGTGGTTCGTTTTGCGGCTTGTCTCCTTCCGCCATGTCCCCCGACCCTGGGCAGTGCCACAGCAATATATCTCCTTCGTGCATCATCTGCTAGGACTCTGGATTCTTTTGGAGTCCCAGTATGACTCAAGCCAACGTTGCGGTCCACGCATGTGTAAAGGGGATCGTAACTTGAAGATTGGGTACCGGCAGGGTAGCATATGGCACGAGACAGGCTTCAGAAGCGACCGGTAAGCTGGAGTAGTCCATATGCCACTAAAACGTCGCTCACTGAATGTTCGCGGTCGCTCTACTGTGCTGGGCGTAGCGCTAGATCATCGCGCGTGGAACTGGCGGTATGTCGGTCTGCCAGTGTGTTCAAGTTACCCCGAGTGCCAGTGACGCACCCACGCCCCCCGCATCCTATAGCAAGCAAGGAGCCGCATGGTCAAAGAGCGGCATAGTGATTCAATAGGTCCAGGATGCTGCATATATGCGCTAAGGGCACGAAGGGTGAGTAGCGATGGAAACAAACTTGGTCTGATAAAAGCTTACGCGCTGAGTTCCGTAGCGATGTGATCTTCAGCGCTCGCCGCCTCGAGGCACGACGGTGAGCGCCTTTCATATTCTCCTCATCCGCTTCCGACGCCTCCCTTAGCTGTTGCCTGCACAACCCTGCACGCGAGCTTGAACGGACCTCCTATTGATTTGCGAATGCGTGGCGTCTTCTACCTCTGCAAGGTGTACCGATATTGTCATCCCATGCCGCGCCTTCCCGAACCTCTCTCAGGCCAGCGCAACCCTGTCTTCACCCGGCGTCGACAGAGCGACATGAACTTTCGTGCCCAAATCTCTCGAAGATGGATTGAAAGCCGAAATTCTCCGAGCAGATACGTAGACGGGGGCAGAGCGGTGAGTGAGTTGAATCCGCAGGATCCACTGTCCCATGAGTCGCTGTGACTTCGTCTTACTCGTGCATCCTTCTAAATACGCCCTCCAAGCAGCAGTTGCTTGGGATCTCGTGCCGAGCAAGGTTGCGCTGCGTCGGTGGTACCCGACGGTGCTGCAATGATGGACAACGGTTCGAGGTATCCAGGATTACCGCTGGAGCCATAATGAGCGAGTGCTCTGTTTTGCTCTATGCCAATGCTTGTGACCTGATGTATATGCCTTGCACTCCGTCGAGCTTTGTCCCCAGGCATATGCTTAGTCGTCGAAAGAGCTTCGCGTCATAACCTTGTGCCAGTCAGTATGCGTGAGCTCGCATGTCTCCACCAAAGACTACGAAGGTCGGGCTGCTCGCCGAAGGCGAGTGTTCACCCTCGCAATCTCGACGTTGGATAGGCGTGACCCGTACACAACTTGCTTTGAGTTCTTGGCGCAACAAGGCTCGGGCAGAGAACGGGCCCCACCTGACTGTTCAAGGTCATTCAGCCGGAGCATCAAATCGAGGACAGGGTGCGCATCCACGGGTCTAACATGATCAGTGTTCACGCCCTTAGTCAGGCTCTGCTAATGTAGCAGCCCGAGTCGTGGTTCGCCCGTCAGCATGATTGCGTTCGCGCGCCGATGCTTCTCGCAGCGACGATAGAGGGGAGCGCGTTGCAGGAGCGTCACTGTCAGGGATCTCGACCCTGCGCTTGAGCGTATAGAGAAACGCCGGACATATCGAATGCGCTAGCCTTCCGGAGCAGGTTGAGTTCAAAGTGGCATCATTCCTGAATACAAGGACGACAACTCCACGAGTATCTATGCAAACAGTCAGCGAGCCTTCGCCCTCAACCTGCCCCTCGCTATACTATGTCTCCAAGTACGTTTACAACTCGCGTCGGGCTGCGGTTCAAGCGTCGATGTTGATATTACTGAATTTGTCCTTCTGTTGACTACTCAGATTTGTGAGGCATTGTGCAGCGCTTTGTGTGATGGCGCCAACATGAGTGCGTCTGCGCACCTCAGGGTGGCGGCTCCTTATGGTGGTAGTCGCTGGCGCAACGGGATCCTGGGTACATCTTGTCGGTAGGTATTTCAAACCTGGCGTGCTGCTTGTTGGCAATTGTCTCAATGGTCTGCTTTGCTCAGCACTCACTGCGGGCCCTTAGCCCCATGCCCGGCGCAATTGGAAGCTGAGCGTCCGCTCATGTGGCTCGAAGTTGACATCTGCCATGACATGGTCCTAATGGTGACATATGCTAGCGACCTATGTAGAACGATCCTCTCAAGGCCATCTCAGGACGATCTGCATATGGACCAGGTGCTCACATCCTCGACGAAACAAATATCACATTGAATGATAAGGATACAAAGGAGCGGAGCGCACGACTCTAGACCACGAACACGAAGGTATATATACAAGGCAGGAGCGAACAGCTAGGTGACCTAGGTACCACTCTTGTACGATTAGTATCCGAGCCAGAAGATCATCTAAGCATGTGCGTAGTGGTCTTCCTGGCCTAATGTATGTACTGACCCCAGGTCCGTCCAGCGCAATGTTAGACGCAGGGTTCCTGCTCGCCCTCGCATGCGTGGCGGCCATTGGTATCGTCACCACTTTAGTACAGAGGCGCGCGCGGAAGGCCATACTTCCCCCGGGTCCTCCGAGCATACCTCTTTTAGGAAACGGCTGGCGAGTCCCGGTACAGAATTCTTGCGTGTACTTCCAGTCTTTATGCCGAAAGTATGGTGTGTCGCTATGATGGCTCTTCATGCATATAACGTCAGTCTGATGACGTGCCTTCACTTAGGACCCATGCTCACGATCAGAGGATTTGGACAAACCACGCTGGTCTTAGACAAGTTGGAGGATGCGCAGGAGCTGGCGAGTGGATTGCATCTGTATATCTGAGAGCTTTTGGTCTCAATCCTTCTGGTGTCCAGCTCGTCAAGCGATCAGGAAACTACTCCTCGCGAAGAAAATCAATCTACGCAGGCAAGTATCGATCGGAGGACAAGGTAAGTATCTTCTTGTTCGGTTGTTCAACGATTTCGTAGTAGACTTTCTACCCTTCCACAGCGAGTCGTCATGTTGCCCTATGGTCCTGAGCTCAAGAAACAACGCTCTGCCATACATACTATGACAAACGCGAAAGGTATGGTTCTGTGGCATCATCTATGTCTACCCTCACGCCTCTCTCTCTGGTGCGCAGCTGTTGGTAGCTACGAGCACTTCCAAGACGACGGCTCTATGCAGATGCTCTCGAACTTGCTGAGCAATCCCACCAACTTCTATCTCATCATCAAGCGATTCAGCTCGGAGACTCTGCTGAGAATCATATATGGCAAGCATTTTGAGGAGAACGACGCGGACATGAGGGCCGTACTGCAGATCGTGCGAACAATCATTGTGGACATGCATCCTTTTGAGCACTTGGTCGACACCATGCCCGCCCTGGATTGGCTGCCCGATTTCTTGGCCCCATGGCGCACGAAGGCACGCAAGAAGGGCATATACGACTACGAGGTCAACTCTATATTGATACTATTGATATACAGTGCTGACATTTGCGCAAAGCTGTACGGGCGTCTCCTCAGGGAGGTTAAACAGAAGCTAGACTCTCAAGAGCAGAATGATTGCTTTGCTGCGCATCTTTGGGAGAATCAGGCAGCGAACGGCCTTGATGAGCAGTCCATGGCATTCGGTAAGGCCTCGCCGCTCTCCTGAAACACACGTATTGAAGCGTCGCCTAAGTCGCCGGGTCTATGTTCGAAGCGGGAACGGACAATACGGCCTCCGGGATTCTCTGGTTCCTTGTTGCCTCGATGCACAACCCTGGAGTTGTCAAGCAAGCACAGAAAGAGATAGACCAGGTCCTTGGCGCCGGAGGAGAGACTATACCGACCTATGAGCACATGGCTCAATTGCCCTACTGTCTAGCGCTTATTAAAGAGGTGCTTCGGTACGACGGCACATTTGTTTGGTTTTCTTGTCGACTGATGGACCTGCAGTTGGGCTCCGATAGCGCCGCTCTCTGCCCCTCACTACAGCATGGAAGATGACGTGTACAAGGGTTACTACATCACTGCTGGAACGTCCGTGATTTCCAACCTGTGGAGCATACACCATGACCCGAGGCTCTATCCTGAGCCCGATGCTTTCAAGCCGGAAAGATTCCTGATGAAGAAGGAGGACATACGTCCTGAGTCCTTGATCGAAGGGCACTACGCCTTTGGCTTTGGGAGAAGGTACTGTGTCAGCCTGCCACATGAGAAAACAGATGACTGACAGACCATCGCATAGGATTTGCCCTGGTAATCATCTGGCCTCAAAGTCAATCTGGATCGCCATAGTCAGGATTGTCTGGGCTTTCAACATCAGCCCTCCGCTCGACGATAAGGGACAACCGATTCTACCCGTTATTGGAGCATGTCGCCCGGGATTGGCCTCGTGAGGATACTTCAGCCCACACCGTGACTTGATTGTGTTCTGATCACGAAATCTAGGGAACCGGCCCGCTTCAGTGCATCTCTTACTCCGCGCTCCCAACGTCATATTGAAGCCATTCAACAAGGCCTGAAGGACGTATACGTGGATTGATGCTGTGTTGTGTACCATTGCACAGCACCCACCGTGGAACTGTCCTTGTGCTTGCCATGAGCTGTTAGTGGTGTTGCGTATGGGTCGTGTAACTGTCTCCATATCATGGCTCTCATATAGTATATATTCTGATTCCCTCGCATCGTGCCGTTTGGAGGCTGTGAGGGATGGTCTGCTGGTGTACAGAAGACGCAGAGTCGGTCAACACCGTGAACACGGGTTTTCATATCTTAGGCGCTTACTCCCCACCTCGCATCGGCTACCTCCACAGTCATGTCCAATGCAGACTCTGAACGTCTGACCACTACGTCTCACCGCCCCTCGAGCTTCTCTATGCACACAGAGGTCGCGACTTTGTGACTGTTCTGTGGTCTTGTTCAACGATGTAGAAAGTCGTTCACTCTGTCTGCCTTCCGACGTGCATTCACTGGCACTGGTAGTAGGCTATAACAAGCCCTCGGTTTTACCCTCAGGATATACAGTGCGCCGCGGAGAGTCATGCACCCCCTGATGGTTGGCTATTCAAAACGCGCTCAACTATCACGCCTGGCCGCTGGAGGCACCCAATTGTGAGCAGTTCTCAATGTATCGTTCCAGGCCTCTGACGTGATACAAACTAGACGGGACGCGCGACTGGATGATGGCCGGTGCATAAGCTTTCAACGAGAGCATCATGATGTTGATACAGAGAACCTATATATTGGGCGTCGAGCATAGATTCCGACTCGGACACTCGCCCCCCACCCTCAGCCTACAGAGTTTCCGGAGGATATGGATCGCTCCCTGTACAAAACGGTCACCACGAAACGCGAGCTCAAGTATGCCTATGCGTCAATCCCTGCCGATGGCACGCCCAGGGACACACTCCTCTTCGTCCATGGCTTCCCCTCGTCATCCTACGATTGGCGCAAGCAGGTCGACTTCTTCCACAAGGCGGGTTTCTCGCTGATCATCCCAGACCTGTTGGGGGCGGGGGACACAGAGAAGCCAGCGGACTGGACGCTCTTTCAGTACAAGGCTATGGCGGGCGATGTCATTGATATTCTGGACGCCGAGAAGGCGGGGAAGGTCATCGTGATCGGCCATGACTGGTGCGTGTCGCCGAATGCTTCGGGCTTCTATGTATCACCGTATTGATCTACGGGCGCGTCGGTGGTATACAGGGGAAGCATCCTAACCTCACGTCTCGCCAGCTATTACCCTGAACGCTTCAAGGCGTATGCCTTCGTTGCGGTAGGCTACTCGCCAACTTCTGCTGGCTTCGACTACGAGGTAGCCGCGACGATGATCAAGCAAGCGATTGGCTATGAAACGTACGGTTACTGGGAGTATGTGGCGCCTTGTCCCTTGCTCACATCACTATCTCAACTGACCTGGATACCTAGGTTCTTCTGTGAGGACGGCGCTGACAAGATTATTGAGGCTCACGTATGTCGCAATGCCTCCGGAGGCAAAGGGGCGATGTCTCACGATGTTCCCCATGTAGTTGGACTCGTGGTTGAGCCTGCTATACCCGTCCGATCCCGCCTTATGGAAGAGTGACATGGCTTCGCGAGGCGCGATGAAGGCCTGGCTCCTCGCCGACAAGCAAGCGCCTCCGCCTTCCTATTTCACCGAAGAGGTATCCACAGCTCATTCGGTCTATGAATCCCACATCTTCCTAACATACTTTGTGTCCCAGGATAAGAAGCGCTTCACCGATATCGTGAAGCGAGACGGCATCGCCTCCGCGCTTAATTGGTACAAGTCATACATAAGAGGCATCGGCACCGAGGATAAGGGTAAATCTTCCCACTGTGCCCCCGTATCCGTGCCATGGAGAGCTGTCTGACGTCTCGATCGTTTCCTAGACATTCCCGAGGCAAACCACACGATCACGCAGCCGGTGCTCTACTTTGCCTGCACCAAGGACTACGTCTGCGTTCCGGCGCTCAGCATGAGCATGAAAGAGCACTGCAAGAACTTCACGCTCAAGGAACTCGACGCTGGACACTGGGGGCAGCTGGAGGCAGCAGACAAGTTCAATACTGACTTGCTGGAGTGGATCGACACGTTTGCGGAGAAGGCGTGAGATGGTGGACGAAATAATCAACAGTGTACTTGTATCGACTAGCTCATGATAACGACTCGATCACCTATCCGAATGCATACTTCATGATACGACTCTGACATCTCGAGCGAAGTTCAGAAATCGACAAGACTACTGAAGGTCAAAGATGTATTCAATAAGTAGGATGTACTCCTGCGCACCCGAGTCACTATAATGCCCAGTGCAGACCAGAAGTAAAGTATTGCTATATGAACCCAAACAACCCTACTATAGCCCAATATAGTATGATAGATATGATGAAGAATACGAAGTGGAAAGGAGAAGGGTACACAGGTCTGACTCGCGGAATGCCCCTCCGCTCGCCCGACCCACTTCGACAACCGACGGACCTCAGAACACGCGGGGGCATCGGTGTCCTGAGGCCCGCCGGCCGCCAAAGCCCTGTAGTATAGTATGATGAAACAAGATAAGGAATTCATAACCCGAACCAAAACCCTGCCCGAAGGAGACCGAGACGACTACTACGCTACAAATCGAACCGTATCCAGGATAGAATCTAGATGTGTATCGATGCAATGTGTGATGTTGGTGGACGATGCGTCGAAGATGATAAAGGCGGGCCCACTGGAGGAGATGGTGAGCAGAGCAAAGGAAACAGTGGAGAACGGACGTACTGTGCACTTAGGCGCCGCCCTTCTTCCCCTTGGACTTCTTTGCCTTGGCTGCCTTCTTCTGGCCGCGGCGTGACTGACGAGGGCCGGAGGTGGGGACGTGCATGTCAGGGTTCCAGACTGGTGCAGGCCGCTCGCGCTCAGCAGGCTGGGGCGCGTCAGCGTTATCCTGAGACATGTTCAGTATCACTTCGTGTGGATCACTTCGGACGGTGCGTACCTCCTGGGCCTCGTCGTCGGTGCAGGTCAAAGGTGCAACGAGTGCAAACTTGTTGGACGAAAGGGAGACAAGAGCCTGCGATGATGGCATGAGCAGAGTTATGACTAGGTAGAGACAGTGGGCGTACCATGATCCTTCCGTCCTTTCCAGTAACGAAGACCTTGTCGCGTCCACCGAGAGAGATGGGCTGACCAAAGGGGTCGATAGACCGATATACCGAAGACACGATGGATCCGTAGACACGATGCGCATCCCTTGCGAATGTGCAGCACCCGTCTGCACATTCCGTGAGGAACGGGATGACGTGTGTGTCGAAGACGTTGTGGCGCGCCGCGTTCAACATGATCCACACGTGGGTCATGACGAAGATGATCGCGCCGACACAGAGCTTGAATTCATCCTTTACGTCCTCCGAGCGAGCTGATGGCTCCGGCTCGGGGTCGAACTCGTCAGCGTCGGGGGTGATGGAGGCCGCGCTCGGAGTCGTGGTGGGCGTGTCCGGGATGACCTTGCAGATGATGCAGGGTGCGAGCATGATTTCCTTTGGACCGGTGTATACCTCCTCGGGGACGCTGACCTCACCCGGAGGTAGCGCCTCTTCGGGGGTTCCGCCGGTGTCGAGGATGCCGGTGTCAAGGATGTCGGTGCCGTTGATGAAACCGAGATCGATTGACGAGTCGTTGTGGAGGGTGGCGATACCGCTGTAGGCAGGGGTCAGGAATTACGGCGGGCACCATATCAGCTCGACGCACCTTCGCCAATTCCCCGCTTTCAGGATTCCCCAGCTAACAACGGACCCGCCCTTCGTGACCAGGATCTCGGGTCTTGCAGGAAGCCATCAGCATGAGACCAAGCGCGGTGAACTGAAAAGGGTCGACGTACTCGATGTTGTAGAGGAGCGTGTCAACGGCGTGCCCCCACGTCTCGCACACAGTACCGACACTGATGCCGTGCGAGGATGGGGATGGGCCGCAGTAGCCGTTGAGGAAGGTGCCGAGGCCGACACCGACTTCCGCGAGCAACTTGAGGAAACGCATGATGAATGACTGGAGTAAGAATATAATCGAGTGGATGCGAGGTGCGCTGAGACTGAGAGTGCGAATGATGCTGGGGAAGACGGGGGCGCGGGCAGCCGTATTTATACCTGGCGAGGGCGGGATTTGTTGACGCGTTGTTTGCGCATTCAACGCGAATTAAGGTTCTGTTAAACAAAGTCACGTTAGTAAAGTTGAACAAGTGAACAAGTGAAGGGAGAGAGGTACTTCCTAATCGGGCGGCGGTTCGTTTTGCGGCTTGCCTCCCGCCACCATCGTCCTCTAGTGTTTCTGTTGCAGAATCCAACGATAAAAATCTTCGTCTATTTGTTCGGATGTTTCAGGGTAGGGTGTGAGGCGCATGGCTTGGCTTGGCTCAGGGACCTAGGTCATGAACGCAGTCACGGACGTCCCTCTGACCATACAACGACTGCGCGTGAGTCGCCCGCTCATACCATGCCCTGCACCTGCAGGTACACCGTGCCCTGTATTTTCTGGGTGAGTCTATGGAACGCTGATACCGCAACGACTCGATACTCACTATGATGCGGGTTCCCCAGGCCGGTCGCGAAAACCCATTGCTTCATCGACAAGCGGGAACCAATATCAGTAATCCATCCAATTTACCTGCCCTCTGCTTCATAGACAAAACATCCCCAACGACTCCACGCAATGAACGAGGTACGGGCGGTTCGATAGGCTGTGGTAAGGCAACTCAGAAACACCCTGTAACTCGTCCACTTGATGACATCTCAGAACTTTCCACATGGCGCAGTTACCGCATGGAGCAGCAGAAGGAATGCGGGCAGTCTGCAGGCCATTCAAGGCTTACTGGGAGTAGAATCGACCTGTGAGGTGAGTCATAGAAGCAAACCAAGTCTGATAAAAGCTTACGCGCCGAGTTCGGTAGCGATGTGATCTTCAGCGCTCACTGCCTCGAGGCACAGAGCGAGCGGCTATACTTCCTGTTCCCGTCTTTCACTACCACCACTGGCAAGCACGCCAGTGCGGTCCTCTTCTCATACGCATTCATACCGCTGCGTGAAGTTTGGCCTATCTTCCGATCATGGCTGCGACTTTGCAGGCTT
The DNA here is from genome assembly GCA_029783445.1 of Fomitopsis palustris. Classification (NCBI taxonomy): domain Eukaryota; kingdom Fungi; phylum Basidiomycota; class Agaricomycetes; order Polyporales; family Fomitopsidaceae; genus Fomitopsis; species Fomitopsis palustris. The sequence goes on from JARAOQ010000036.1 coordinate 48,164, forward strand.
ATGCATGCGGCTCGGATAACGACGGTTTGATGCATGTAATGTAACGTGCACAAGACCACTGTTCTGCCGCTGAGAACGCGCATATAGTCCATCGAGCGGTCAGCTATAGTTTTGAGTGTATGCAAGTGTGGCCTCACAGGGACGCACTCAGTTCATTCACTATTCATCTTCGTGACTTGCTCTCGTTGACCATCTATGCGTAGCACCAACGGGCGAATGGGGAACACTGTTATGCGCTCACTTACTCATGCTTATGTTCCTGCGTGTCGAGTAGACCAAGTTACGTGAGACCGTTATCTCGGTATAGTTTAACCGATATATGAACTGTTGTCTGTTCAGCATGCAAGTACGATCACAAAGGCGAGTTCGTAATTGACTAGGTATCCTCTTCTCTTCTTATAACGACCTCCATAGTGTTGACTCTGCCTTGCGCTGCAAATGTTTGATAGCGTCAGGGAATCTTGACGACGCACCACCACTCCCCAACGATGAACCGCGATGATTCCCTAGTGCTCGCTTTGCCCACTTCAATACCAGTCCTCATGATGATCGAATTGTGGTTAGGTTCCATACATCGCAGAGGAAGCGACCCGAGGTGTCAGTACCCCACGTAATAGCCATGGGGTTCAGGTACCCTGGGACCAACAACAGGACACAAGGCGTGTGTCCGATGCTACACGGTATGATCGCGCCTCCACCACACCTGTCAGCCCGCTGACGGACCGTCTGTTCATAGTTGCGCATATGTACGACGATGGGTGCTTCCCCACACCAGCCGATCATGCATCGAGCGCGGAACCTGGTGCCGGACGAGACACCGCATCGCATGCGTGCTATACATGGACACACGCTCCCTCCGGCGACTCAAGGTCGGGAGAAGGGCTCATCGGGCTGCTTAGACTAGCCTCAGCTCCCGAACATGCATGGGTGTTCCGTGTCTGGCAGGGGGAGGCGCCGGGACCAGCGAGAAGCATGCGTCGGCCGGTGGGTCGATCTTCAATCTGCCATGCTCGCTATCGAGATAGTGTGGAGGAGTCAATCGAGACATATGGCTTGCCGTGGCCTGCCAGATGTGATGTGACCATGAACCTGGGCTAGTGTAAAGGGTTTCCGCTTTTTGCGACATACCGACCTGTGATGCGCGCCTATGACCCGCCGAAGGCTTCGGTCATACACCACGGCGCGTTGTGCTCGTCACCACGCTGTTGGCATGAGCAAACGGGGCTTATATCTATGCTGACGCACTGGTAATAAGTAGTATTTCCTGCTCAGACGCACTCACATGTTGCTCACCACGCGCACGTTGCACTGCGACCCTAGCAGTGGGCGTGTCACAAACCACGTGACTAGCGTCACAGTCACAACCCCTCTCAACGACGTGTCACTGTCACTGCCTCAGAGGATCTACACTCATCTCGTCGACTTTGCGGCTTGTAGCACCAATTCTATGTGGCATTTCTTTTGCGTGCGACTCGCGAGATACTCCAGCAACATGGATGTCAGCCATTGTACGGGATGGACGGAGAACGTTGGACCCCACAAACTGTGCACGAGGAGAGCGACGGGAACATCGTCAGGTCAGCTTCCTTCTGACTCGCTAACGTCCGGGGATTCACACTCTCAGACTCTCACACATGCAGCTCATTCCTTGCTTTGATACCAATAGATTGAGAACCCAAAGTCGTACAATCGCATCCGTACTATACAAGCGACCTGCGCGTCTTACTACTTCCTCACCCAACAAGGGGGTACTGCTGGTTTTCTTTCGGGTGCAGAGTGAGGACACGGGTGTACGTGAAGTCCTCGACACCAAAGTGCCCGTAGCCAGAGTCGCCGCTGGAAAGAGTGTGCTGTCAGACGAAGGTCCAGTGCGGTCATAGCGAAGAGCCTACCCAAGACCCCTCAAGCTGCCAACGCCGTTTCCAGCCATGCCCATCTCTGTGTGGACGGTGGGGCCGTTGATGTTGACGGTACCTGTGACATCCGACGCGTCAGCTACCGACGAGAGGTCGATGGATAGTAGGTGACGAACCAGAGTGGATGCGCGCGGCCGTCTCGTACGCGTTGTACACGTCCTTGGTCCAGACCGCCGCCATGAGCGAGTAGTCGGACTTGTTCGCGTACTCGACCGCCTCGTCGACAGTGTCGACCTGGTGGACGATGATGTCTGTCGGCCGAGTCAGAATCGAAGCTCGTCAAGCGTGCACCGGCAACTTACTCGGGGCGAACGATTCCTCGTTCCAGATGCGCATGTCGGCGGTGACGTCCGTGACGATGTGGGGCTGGACGACGCCGCCCTTCGCCTCGCGGTCGCCGACGACGAGCTTCGCGCCCTTGGAGAGCGCGTCCTCGAGCATGCCGACGAAACGCTGGGCGGACGCCTCGGTGAAGAGCGCGCCGAGGGGGAGGCCAGGGCCGCCCGCCTTGAGCTTGGAGAAGTGCGCCTTGAGCGCCTCGAGGAGGGCCGGGCCGACCTTGCGCATGACGATGACGCGCTCCGTCGACATGCAGATCTGGCCAGAGTTCATGAGCGCGGACGAGGTGATCGCACGCGCAGCGCGGTCGATGTCGGCATCCTCGAGGACCTGGGCAGCGAAAGTCGCGCGTGTCAGGCTCTGGCACAAGTGATGAGGGAGTTTGTACGTACCACGACGGGAGCCTTGCCACCGAGCTCGAAGACGCAGGGCTTGAGGTACTTCGCAGCCTCAGCCGCGAGCTTCTTGGCCACGACCGAGCTCCCGGTGAACTACGCAGAGATCGAGGTTACGGTGAGCACAGATTTGCGCGTATACGGATCTCGCTCTGGCTCACGTTGATTTTGCGCACCGCAGGGTGTGCGATGATCTCGGCAGACCTTGGCGGCGAGTCGACCCTCCTCGTGGAGATGATGTTCAGCACACCGTTCGGCAGTCCGGCCTGGCCACATCAGATTAGATGTCTCGGATGCAAATCCGCAGGAGCGCTCAGGCCCACCTCGTGCAGGAGCTCCGCCATAAGCGTCTGCGAGCGCGGGCTCGACTCGGACGTCTTGAGAACGACGGTGTTCCCGCAGATGATGGGGACCGCGAACGCGCGGATGGTGAGTGCGGTGGGGACGTTCCAGGGCGAGATCGCGTAGCTGTTTGTCGGACGCAGGGGCGTGTCAGCGTGTGTGAAGAGCGGGAGCGGTCTGAGGGCTCACATGACGCCCATGGCGCGCCGCTGCGTGGTGACCTGGCCGCCAGGCAGCATCGACACGTAGGTCTCGCCCTTGAGCTGATCGATCGCGCCCGCGTCGACGCGGAGGCCGTTAGTGGAGAGGAAGAAGTTGAAGATGACCATGAAGTCGGTCGCGGAGACCTCCTGCTGGAGCGCCTCGGTGACCCGCTTCTTCCACTTGTCCGTGTTCAGCAGCTCGGACGCCTTCAGGAAGACGTCGCGCCGCACGGAGAGCGGCGAGTTCTCCCAGGTCTTGAACGCGCGCGCTGCGACCTCCACGGCATCCTGGCAGTCCTTCGCGGTCGCCGCCGCGGCGTGCCCGACGACCTCGCGGGTGAACGGGTTGCGCACCTCGTAGGTGCCGTTGTCGCTGGCGGGGCGGTACTGCCCGTCGATGAAGAGACCGGTGAAGGGGACAGAGGAAGAGGCCATGGCTGATGTTGCAGTGCGAGGACGGTACCTCGTCTCCTTATATTTCACGTCGCCTCATGGCCCCCCGATAGCAACTTCTCGCGCTTCGCGCCGTCCGCGTTCAGGCGCTCTCTGTGTGGACCCGTAGAGTGTGGGGAGGGCAGCCCGACACCATATATGGCTGCATGGTGTAAGCCGGCGTCGTGCCGAGTGCAAGCTGGTGTCGGGTGTAACTTAGGTCCCTGCTGCTAGCTGCTGTGAGGTCGATGCTAAGACGACGCTGCACCTCCGCACGAGTCCAGGGCGAATTGGGGGTGCTTATGCGAGACAGTTGGTGCCAGGCCGGGCGCGTTGCCACTGCGAAGCATCACACTGGCCCATCACCCCGAGGCGGGGTATGGACGTCGCGCTTGCTTTAAAGCTGTTTACCCAGAGGACGAATCTGATCTTCCCTCACCTCATGTCTATCTCTGGCTAGGCGAACGTCCCCGATCGTGGTACATATTCGATTCACGTAAAGCCGACGCAGGCTGGCGACCCAGCGAACGCGCACACCCTCGAGTTGGGACGCCACGCTGCGCCGGTTCGCGCGGAAACCTGCAAGAGAGGCCGCTAGCTGACTGGTGACGACGCGTACCTCACAGGTGGGCTGCTAGAACTGCGTTCTGAAACGACCGGCTCAGCTCATATGGGCATCGTGCAGGGTGTTCCTGTTGTCGCTGCCCAGTCGTGCCTGGGGCTCACCTTCTTTGCACCCCAGACGGGAGATTTTCACGGACTCTCTGATGTGAGGCTGGATCGATGGGCCAAACGAGCCTGAGACATGGCCCGGGCCATTTCAAAGCCTTCTTCGTCGGCCTTCACCGCTTGCGGTTGTCGCAACATCGTTGAACGCAGGCGGTAGCGACCTGCCATCTCAGTGCTTATCGCGCGTGCGTCGCCCCCCCACTGATCGCGGGGGCCGCGTACTACTACGTCAATCAGCTTGGATACTGAGACGGAGCGAGTGCAACGGGGATGGGCCATTTCGCGGCAGGCGGGTGCAGTCGGGGCACGATATAAACTGCACTCGCGGGGCCAGGCCTAGACCCTCCGATGATCAAGTGACCGTGGCATAGCAGACCGGTTATGGGCAAGGGCGATTTCAGCAGCGACGGCCTCATCAGATGCCGCGAAGAATAAAATATACTTACGTAACCAGATATAACAAGATACCATCGAGATCGATTCGCCCGCGAACGACAGCGCTTCGGTCTCTGGCCCGTCCGAAACCGACAGCTGAGGGCTAGGGCGCATGCAGACATTATATGTAGGGACGTAGAGGCCCTCTGATGTGTCGGCCAAGCATACTGCATGTCTGCTGTCCTCCATGTACGCCAGAGTCGAGGAGGGCATACTCTAACCGCGGAAAGACAGAGGGCCCGGACAACTCCGTGTTCGACATACCGGTCCGCCATATCCAATTGGGTGATCCTCGGCCCCGCATGGACTGCTCTCAACGCAGCAACTTCCACGATCAGAGAAATATACGCGAGCTGGTCCGAACACACACATGTTTCCCTGGGAGATTCCTGGCTTAGGCTCAACCGCGCTTCTTGGCTCATCTCAGGGTGCTATTGTCGGGTAGCGTCGTTGCGACGCCACGAAGGTGCACAGCGCAGACGACAATGTTGTCTGCGAGGGGGTTGTGCGGGTGCTGCTGAAGTGGCACAGCCTTCTGGGTACGTTCGCGGTGTTTCCGGAGGGTCGAGAAGACGGCATGCCGGACAGCGTGACTGCAGAGGTGATCCCCCAGGTCAATGGTGGGAACGACGAGATTGGGCACAGGCGCCCAGTATCCAGGGTTGAATTGATGTGGTGACGCTGACGGCGGTATCATTTTTCAAATATCTTCTCTCCAGCGGGCTTCAATGTCAGCACCCGTTTTGCGGCCTCGGTGGCGCCGTCCTACGCAAAAGAAAGAAGCGTCCAGGAGACTTAAGGAGCGACTCCATCTTTCGCCGCGCGACAGCACCAAACGACGTTCCCGATGGCGGCCTCGGACTGCGAGTCCATCCCTTCCAATGTCCAGGAAATGTGCGTCACTTGGCCGCGCTGCGTGCTCCTGTCCGTGTGCTGACCCAGTTTCTCGAATCAAGTGCAGGGCCAATTGTACGTGCGGCCTGTCTGCGGTTGGCGTGTATGTCACTGACCTCGCCCCGTTCCTCGTTGCCGCATTACGGTATCGCTGCGCTTAGCTCATTGGGTCCCAGCTGAACTGGTTCCTGTTCGGCGTCCTCACTGTGCAGATGTGTAAGTCCCCGGACCTGTCCTCCCACCGGCGTGCCGTAACGTTGCGCCTCTCGCGTCCGCAGACATGTACCACCAGGCCAAGTACAAGGACAACACCTTCATTCGGTCCATCGTCTGGTTCATGTACCTGTTTGAAGTTCTGCAAACGGTGCTCCTCACACACGATACCTTCCACCAACTCGCCGTCAGTTTCGGAAGCATGGAGGGGCTGGGCAAGCCGTACCTCATCGGCTTCGAGTTGCCAATACAGTCGGGCATCAGTAGGTCTCTCGCTCTCCGCACAAGTTCCTCCCCCTCACCCATCGCCTTGCAGTTGCGAGCATCACGCAATGCTTCTACGCGTGGCGCATCTACATCCTCAGCGGCTCGAAGTGGTTCCCCATGCTCATCGTAGCAGTGCGTATACGTCACCCTGATCGTCGCGAAGCACGGCACCGATCGCGCGCTAACGTCGTCGGCTACAGATGTCGCTCGTCCAATGCGGCGGGGGGATCGCGGAAGGCGTCGCTTGCTTCGTCTTCCAAACGACGTCGGCAGACATTCCTTTCGAAGCGAGGGCCGTGGCGGTCAGTCTCTCCGCTCCGTTCATTGTGCGTTCATTATGGGGGCGCTCATGCTGGTGTAGGTCTGGATCGCGGGCAGCGCCGCTTGCGATATCACTATCACGATTTTCATGGTGTACTTCGTGAGTATCTTGGGCTGGGTGGCGCGAGGAACGACGGGCTGATGAACATGTGCAGCTCACAAAACGTCGGAGTGGTATCCAGCGGACAGACAACATGGTCAACCGATTGATCACGGTAGTCGTCGAGACGGGTCTGGCCTCGGGTGAGTGGCACTCCCTGTGCCCCAAGAAGGAACGGATAGCTAACTCTGGAGGGCAGCCATGGCGGCGATCGTGCAGCTCTGCATGTACCTCATCATCAGGGACACGACCTACTACCTGACGCCCGCGTCGATCCTGCCCAAGGCGTACAGCAACTCGCTCCTCGTGCTGCTGAACAACCGGAACGTGCTGCGGCGGCAGCAGGCGGAGGGCACGATCACGATCCCGTCCGCGAACCACTCCAACTCGCAGGGGCGGCGCCCGATCCAGGTGAACATCGCGCAGGAGTCGTACATCGACCACCCGAGCATCGCGATGGTGAACCTCTCCACGGACAAGGTACCCTCTTCGCAGTTCAACGACAAGAAAGACTACGCCTCACACGTCGTTCCGCAGTCGCACGTCGAGGACTTTGGCATCGCGAAGTGAAGACTTGCCCCCCCCCCTCCCGCGCCCCCTTCCCCCGCCGCTGGCGGCTGCGCGGGCCCGCCCGCGCCTTGCTTTCGGAATGTACATTTACGATATAGTGTGTGATATATACGGAACGGAGGATACGCACATAGAGGCCGTTCGTCACTTTAGGAGCCAACCTAGTTCATAATCGGGCCCGGCGTGTGGGTGCCCGCGCCTTTGCCTGTACGTCGGTATAATCTGACAACCGATTTGGTGCTGCAGCACTGTTCGTTCGTTTCTCTGACAGGCCGCTCCGCGATCCGTGCGCGGTCGGGGGCATTGCGAGTGCCGCGTTGCTGTCTCAGGTCGGTGCTTCGGTGAGTCCATGCAGTAATCAAGTGGCCTCTGTTGTGTCTCTCCGTACGACGATCGCCAGCGTCCCCACGGGGTACGATGCGCCCTGGGGTCATGCTCCCGTTGGGTGTCACATTGTATAGGCAGGACATGTGCTACCACATGAGTCTCCCAACAATGATGCCAACTCTCCGGGTTCCTCGCAGATCCAGCTGGCTCGATGCGGTATGACGGGGCTGGTTTATGATCGTATCACCTCCGGCGTCGTAGTGACTAGTGTTCAACAGTGATTCGCGAAGTCCACGTCTCGTTGACGTGGGGCATTGGCTGTCTTGCGTGAGAGCTCGATGCCCAGGTACAGGAAGCGTAGGGGTTTGCTGCACCGTTGTTGCCTTCTACCGTGGTGGGTTCCTGAACGTCCGGGGACACAGTCCGTCCGGGCACGATGGCAAGTCGTCGCGGGGCTTCATTCTCATCTTTGCAAGCGCTTCTGTGTCATACTCCCTGGTGGGCTAGGAATAGGCCACTGATGTGTGTCTATTGCGAAGAGCAATCGTGACATGCAGTCAGTTGTCGCGCAACGGCGCCACTCTGCAATACTGTCAAGTGGCTGGAATTGACTATGCTTCTTAGCTACAAAACAGGCTGAGGTGACATATCAGAGCGTCACGTACGTGCACTGATGCGTTGGCCAATTCCCTCGGCGCTCAACATCCTACTGGAGGGCGCAGTCATGAGGTTGAGGAACTTTGTGTCGTCCAATCAACTAGTTTCGAAGTCTTAATAGATCAACTTGCGAGCATGAGACACTAGTTGGGTGTTTCGTTGCTGCAAGTTTTCGTTCCTCCGGTTCATCCGTGGATAGCTCGGATCGCGTGGGCGCCACCTGAACAAAGTCATTGAATGAGCTTCCTGCTTAGTCGCCGAATGGGACGCCGAGCAACGCACTAAGTATATTGCGCGATCCGTACCATCGGAATAGGAAGATGGTATGAGACCCCAATGAAGACGCGCAAGTAAGCACAGCCGCATCAATAAAACAGAGAACAGTTCTGAGCAGTCCGACTGCAGCGCTCACCGGGCAAAAACGTTCCAAGTATACAACGGCCGGTCGGATTCGTGATGCGGCTCTACGGCCTGCATTCAAAAGCATAGCGCCGCTGATGTCATTGGTCGATTCTCCGAACGATGTCTGCCATGTCGGACAGCGAAGAAGCCATAGGAGGCCCTCCCCGCTGTTACACCAGTCACACATCCTTTGACATACGATACAGAGCCGCGGAGCGGATCTGCCATCGAGGAGAGCGGCTCAATAGTATGATGTAGCCAACGGACGTGCATGCAGACAGGAGACGAGCGATCATCATCTTCCACTGCATTGTGATGTAGGAATGCGTGCAGTATTCAGTTCGTATCGTACTGAGCCACTGGCGTATATGATCGAAGTCGGAGGTGGATAGCTTCGAAGTGCCCGTTGGCTCTTGCCTTCATGTTAATCTATTGTGATGCCGTGCTTGCGGCCCATGAATGGGTAGATTGATTGCGTGTAATGGCACTGGGCGGGCAGATCCCCGTCAAGAAGATCGCACACGGGACCATCTTCGCTGTCTATCTCTACGATCAGGTCAGACGGTCGACCTACGCACCTATGCTCAGATTCAGGAACCCGCGTACGCAGTACGTGTCCGGCAATGTCAACCTTCACAGAAGCTGCCACTGGATCGAACCACCTACCCTGTCTTGGATTTTGACGGCTTTCTTGAGCTACGAAATGATGCTCGTGCACGGATGTCGTGCTCTGGACCGCCGGCGAACCGCCTTATAAGTGACATCCTTCGTTGGATTGGGTTTGATGCTCCCCCTGTGACCATGAATAGTCCGTATGTGCGTTCTCCTCCTTTCCCGTCTCCTGCAACCACTGTATCCATCAGAATAGCTCAGAGCTTCAGATAGTGAAAGAACTCGCATTCTCGCCTTGCTCCTCGCACATGAGGCTGGTCTCCCCGTCCAGTGCCTGCCACTTTGAGCTTCTCTTCTTTGGTACTGCAGGGCGACGAATTGCTGGAAGGCTCAACGGAGCAAGAGATCGATGCTGACGTGGAGAACGGCCTGGCTAGACTGCCAGTGCAGTATTGACGTCAATCCCAATGACCGCAGTTTGCTGTTCATCCCAAAGAAGATATCGATCATGTAAGGCCGCGACATGGCCCGAGTTCGCGCCATTGAGTTCGAAGATGTGTCATGGGCGCAGCGAGCTCGTTGTGGTACATGGTAAGTGCTAAGCTACAAGTAACTTACCACTTTTCATCCGGCTGGGCGGCCGTGCGGCCCGCTGCACCCGCCGTTTTCCATACCTTGAGGGGGCATTGAAGCGTGACGTTGATACGAGTACCTATTCTATGATCCCAATTTGTGCGTCTGGAACCCGTCGCGTTAACGAACAGCAGAGCCGCGACGGTTCAACGTCAACGTTCACTGGCGAGACTGTCAGCGTGCAGGAGTTGCCAATTCAACTACTAGTACTAGCTGGGAAGATCTCCGACGGAGAGGCCGCGGTGGCTATGTAGTTTCCGCAACAAGAAAAAATACACAGTTGTATAGGTATCTTTGACATCGTAAGCAATTCAAAGGAGGTGATCCTGTACGGGCCTTCACAAACTGAGACTTGGTACACTGGCTGGGACTCATACGCGTACTTCCTATTAGAGCAGGCCACCTTCCATGATTGACACATGGGCGTCTAGGTTTCTTCGCGGTCGTTTCGAACACGCACTGCTCGCCCTCGAACTACCCCTCAGGTCTGCCCGTCCTTGCGATGGACACCCCCAGCCCGCCTGCTGCCCCTGCTCCAGCAGAGCCCTCCCCACCACCACCCCCTGCCACAACATCGGGCTCACCAACAGACTTCCTCAAGGGTGTTGTAGGCAAGCGCGTCGTTGTTCGCCTCACCTCTGGAATCGACTATCACGGTGCGTATCTCCGTCACGCTGGGGTCTTCGTCGTGTATGCTGAATACCCTGTCAGGCGTTCTTTCATGTCTGGATGGGTACATGAACATCGCACTGGAGCAGACTGAGGAGCATGTGGGTGGGACTCTCACCAATCGATACGGTGATGCTTTTATTCGTGGTAACAATGGTGCGTGCTCGAGGCCACGAACGTGCATCTTACTCATGAAGACACAGTGTTATACATATCCGCGGCTGAACCCCTATGATCTGTGCGTGAAAACTTGTTTGTAAATCGCCTCTGCCGCCGAAAGGGACCGTCACTTTTCCTCTGAGGTCATCGTGCTCGAGGAGGGTTGAATCACCCATCTCCGGTATATTCCAGTTAGCTCTAAACATACACGGTTCAGCACAAAAGTCAAAAGTCCTCCGCAACCAGTTGGCTAGTGGTACACGTAAAACTGTACGTCCCCGGATTTCATTCCCTTCTCCACCTAGCGGGAGAAGGGGGACGCTGTATCCGACGTCCCCAAAGCACATCTACCTGGAATCCGTTCCCCTCGTCTTGCTACATGTCCGGCAGAGCCCTACGTCGGCCATTCCCAACACTCATCTTACCTCGCTTGCTGCATCCACCCACTGCAAACGGACACCTACTCAAGATAGCAATACAATCGGTATGCAGTCCTCATCAGAGTGCACTATCTCTTTGTCCTGAGTATCAACACTCGTATGCAGCTCAGTGGACTGCATACAAGCCGTACCTTATTGTGCGAGGCTGTTCTAAGACTCACAGACGCGTGTCAAGCATGGTGGAGAGCGATTGTAGAAGCCCTCTCCCTGCTCGTGAATCCTCTGTGTTGCATCGTGTCCTCCGCAGAGGTTGCGCGAGTACGATTCTCGAGAGGGCTCTGCCAGTCCCTCGCGCGAGGTGCTTTTCACTGACAATGCTCGGAGACACTACTTGCAGATACGCGCACCTCGGAAGGGATGTCCAATCTCACCTATATTCTCTGCCACTGCGAGGACATTGCAGCTAGACAAAATGGTGCGTAATACCTCGCCTTGGACGACAGACTAATGTTCGATTGACTGATTCAGGAGACCGCAGATATTCCTGTTCACTGTATCTTTTGGTCAGGAGAAAGCACACCGTAATCCAGGATACAGTTTTACACCACGCTATTTCCCATGCTCGCTGTTGCTCCCCCCGGGCTGTCTAGACCACTGCGCACATGCCCCGGACAGTTTATGAGGCACGGTATGCACGCTTCAGTGATCTTTCTGCCGACCTCCATGGTTGAAGCTCGGGAGGAAATCAATATCGCGCTTGTGACGTTGCACGAACAAGCGATGGCTGATCTTCCTCACCCAGGTGAAGGTGTTCAACAACTTCCTGCCGACCTCGCAGGAGGATTCCTCAAGGAAGGCGGGAGACTTGTATCCGCATGCTCGCCGGAGTGCTCATAACAATGCTCGTCTATATGAGTTGTGGCTCGCACGCAAGCTGCACTGGACTCTTCGATCATTCGTTCAGTGTGATAACAATCCCTGGCCAGGTACAAGCACATGCGACACATACAGCGGCAGCACCCGCAGCCACCGAGCGTCGTGCATCACGACTTCAACCATCCATCCGCGCTGAACATACGGGACCTGCCCTCATCCTCAAACCTCGGACACTGCGAACGTCATGGGCTTCGCGATATCCGGCATCTCCAAGCTATACGGCGACTCCGGCGCCACGGCCTTGCCCTTCTCCTTCTCCAGCGGTTGCGCGTGCGCCCGGAGCGCGACCGGGACGGCGCCGCCGCCGAACGATCGTCTCGAGTCCGTCGTGCCGCTGAGCGCACTGTGCGACGGCGCGTTGAACTGCATGGTGCGCGTGTCGAGTGCCGTGGGGTGGTCCCCGTGGCTGACACCCCGCAGAACACGGTTGATGACGGAGAAGAAGACGATGCCCTACGCAGTCGTGTCGTTAGCTGGAGCAACCTGAGCGGAACAGAGCGGAGGCGGCTTACGATGACGGGTGAGAGCTGGTGGGTGATGGTAGCGGGGTCAGCTCAGTGGGCGCGCTGGTGGGAGGGTGTGCGTACCAGGTCTAGGACGACGAACATGCCCGGCGAGCCGCCCGCGTAGAGGCCGATGAGCAGGAAGAGGAGCACGGAGTAGATGGCGCCTGCCCGCTCAGTGAGCATCCCCGGAGAACGAGAGCACGCCGAACAGAGGAAGGCATGATACTCACATGACTCGACGAGCACAGTGGCGACACGCGTAAGGCTGCTCGTGTACCCTGCGCCTTGGGACGACATCGAGCGTACCGCGGCAGTCTGGCGCTGAATCGTCCAGATGCGCACCGCAATCAGAACTAAGAGCACACTCAATGAGCGAGTGCAGGGTGGTGGGAGAGAATGGTGAGTGCGCACTGGTGCAGATGACGTTCACGCTGAGCGTGAGCGCATAGAAGGATTGCGTGCGCTTCGTGAGGTCGGTTGCGATGAAGGCTTTTGTGCCTTGCAGGGCAGAAAGGCCGTCCACAGCCATGATACCCGCGGCTGTGTATGAACGGTGGCGTAGTTAATGTCGGGAGCATTCGCGGCTCGGTATAGTGAGAGCGTATGGACGTACCGACGTCGCCGAGGAAGAGCAGGAACGGCAGAAGGGCGACCCAGTAATTGTGACCCCATACGATGAAGGTGCGATAGACCTGACATCGCCACGATTGTTCGCGTATCTCACCGTGACACTGAACCCGGGCAACGTACGATGAACGCGTCGGAGATCCATGTTACGACGTTGTATATGCTCGTCTTGAACATGCTTGCAAAGGAGCGCAGGTCCGCATAATATGCTTCTGCAGTTTCGTCGCCCGTGAACGCCGCCATCGAGCGTACGATGTCTGTCACGAAGTGCTACAACGCCCGAGTGTCATTTGACCTCCTGTGCGATGCAAACGAGGTTGGACCTACCATAGTGATGGCGATGAACATTGCGACCGCGGAAATGTGCAGGTACATGCTGTGGATCTGCCGCCGGTCCCGCCTGCGCAGGATCTCCACGCACTCGACCGCAATGACAAGGTAAACGCCTAGCACAAGGGCGTTAGTGAATGCCAGTGACATGACGGTTAATTATACGCGGATCGACGCACCGTAGCACAATGTCTCGAGGAAAGCGCCGAGGAGCTCGGCTTTCTGCATAGACATGACCATCTTGGCGAGATACGAACGCGGGCGGGCGCACGAAGCGTAGACGGCCCCAGGCGAAGAGGACGCTTATAGCGCTTATGGAGGCCAGTCTCTCCAGAGTTCGTTGCAATCGCGTTCGTGCAATCTGCACCTTTGTTCCCGCTTGCTGATCCAGGTATACGGGGAAAGATGTCGCGAAGCCCCGTTGGCTGAGTTAGGTTCTCCGCGAAGATGAGAAGCGAACAGAGCCATACGCTGAGCCTCTGGGAGGAGCAGAGGGAGGCCCCTCCTGAGCGACGCGTGAGATGGTGCGTGGGACGCGAGCAGGGATCGGGGAAGCGCGGATACGCGGTTGATGATACATTGCTCAGGGTCTGAGGAATGTAGGAGGAATGCTAGCGGTCAGGTGCGCACTTGCATATAGAGGGAGTACGTACATTCCGTGGCCCAAAATGCCGGCATACTGCTATAGCATCCCGCTTGTGCCGACATAATACCTCTTGGTTGACATACGAGTGAATTGAAGTGCCACCTGTGCATTGGCGACTTGGGATCAACATTGTTGAAAGGTAGTACTCGCCTGCAATCTCAACATGACAAAAGATGGGGAAGGAAGGATGCCTATGGGATCTGATAGTATATGGCCCCCACCAGCTAAGCTATACGTGGACCGGTCTCCGACTTGTAAAGACGTCAAAACGATGGTTTTGTCGTGCTGTAGCCTCTCGTCGTTACGGGTGTATCATGTTCACCAACAGATGTTCAGGTCACAGGCTTTCCCCGTAAGCGTAGAGTTCAGAATCGAGCCCCAGGATTGATGCTGCACCGAATCATGCAACAGACTAAGTTACTGGACCATGTCAGTACTGCCCTGAGTCTTCACAATTGGTAATGAGGTACCGAGATGAATGAAGAACGCAGCAAGGTCATATGTAGCATAAAAATCCACAGCATGCCTACGGGCTTCGCTCGCTGGCTAACGCGTTTCCTGAGGTGAGCTGTTGAGGAGACAACACTGCGACCTCGTTTAGTACCATGCGTCACTATGATGCGGCGGACTGTGGCAGAGATTGCGCCACTGGAATAGCGGATGAGCTCAGATTCTAACTCCGTTCACTCTGAGATCTGATTCGGGGTCCCGCCTCGATATGGATTTCTGCGTCCGAGGTAGCTAGTTTGACGACTCGGAGTTCCCACTGATACGCACACAGATTCCGGAAGCCCTGCCTTCCAAATGATATGATTATCAGCAATCAAAACAACAATGTGTTGCGGAAATGACACAGGATGAACCTGAGAGCGCGCGAGCCTGGTGCGTGCAATGTCCGGAGTACGTGAGTCTACATACTTAGACTGCACTCGGTCCCCGACCTAATCGCATGCTGACGTGACACGATAGCGCATGCCCTGGGAGCGGGCACAGTGCTGAACAGACATACACTACTTGACGTGTGAAGTGCGGTGGGATGGACAGTACCGCCCCGGGCCTTGCCGCTCGTGCACGGGGACTTCGCGCCTACTGCCGCAACCTCTCCTCGGCCGGCCTCTAATGATGATGCACTAGTTGCGCGCAGGTTTTGCCTTAGAACGAAAGTGCGCCCCAGAAGATACGGAACTGCACTCTCGCTATGTCGTACATTCCTCCCTCCGTTACGCAGGTCCTTGCGTTCTGCATTGGTTCGTGGGTACTCTGGCGCGTCTTGAGGGCACGCTTCACCTCCTCGCCGCTCGATAACATACGCGGGCCTCCTCCAAAGTCGTTCATTGCTGGTGGGTCTCAGAACTTCCCAGAATGGGGTCGTATGCTGACATCCCTCAGGAAACTATGCCGAGCTCTACGACCGGCAGGGTTGGGATTTCCACAAACGCGTATGGGCGCAATATGGAACTGTCGCCAAAGTACATGCAGCCTTCAGCGTATGCATATACAACATCATGCATCCTGCACTCAATCATAGTATTTGCCATAGAGACCATGCTTGTATGTTTCGGACCCAGTCACACTCAATCATTTGTTCGCGGACATGAATTTGGTCGAACAGTCCAGCTTCATCGTCGAGTACGGGATTTCGCACCATGATCGTTCAAGGGGATCAACGCTCAATGAATTCTCAGGACATACCGACTCCTCCTAGGCCCCGGCTTGATGAGCTCGGTGGGGGAACGTCACCGCCGGCAACGCAAGACCCTCAACCCCGTCTTCTCCGCGCGCAATCTCAAGGAGATGCTACCCGTATTCTATGGAGTCATACACAAGGTGTGTTTCTCAATTCTCTTTCTGTTATCTTCCATAACAGAAAGCTGACGAGGCGTTATCAGCTCCGAGCCGCGATGGCTGCGCAACTCCAGAACAGCAAGAGGGAACTGGACATCCTTCAGTGGACGAACCGCGGCGCACTGGAAGTCATGGGTCAAGCAGGGCTCGGCTACTCGTTTGACTCGCTCGAGGAGCACTCGAGCAACGAGTTCGCGCGCGCGCTCAAGGGCCTTTTGTACGTCCCTCCTCCATCTCTCGCCTCTCTGGCTGTGGCTGACTGGGCTTGCATTGTACGGGCAGTCCGGCGATGCAGCAGATCGGCTTTCTACGCACGTTCACGCCACTCTTCCAGAAGCTCGGCCCGCGCGGCGTGCGGCGCTGCCTGGCACAGCTAGTGGCGCGCGTGTGGACGCCAGCGCATGAGCTCCTCACCGTTGTGGACACGCTCGATCTCAAGGCGAAGGAAATACTAGCGGCGAAGCGGAAGTCGATGGTGGGGAAGGATGCTGAGGGCAGAGATCTTATGGCGTGTCTATGTGAGTGCTCGGGGGAGGGCAGGGCTACATCTGGATGTTGATGTTTGGATGTATGATACAGTGAAGGCCAACGAAGAGGCGGAGGCGGAGGACAAGCTGACGGAGGAAGAGCTCCTTGGGCAGGTCGCGTAAGTCCCAGTTGCTTCAGCCCATACAAGCGACCCCGCGGCTGAGGGACTACCAGGTCGTTCGTCCTCGCCGGCTCCGACACGACTGGCATCACCCTCGCGCAGATCATACAGCATCTCGCCGAGCACCCAGAGGCACAGGAAAGGCTGCGCAAGGAGGTTGCAGAGGCGCGCGGACCCGGCGGCGGGGATCTCTCATTCGAAGATCTCGCGCGGCTTCCCTACCTCGACGCTGTCGTGAAAGAGACGCTTCGCCTGTGCGTATCTCCTTCCTTGTGTCCTCCGCTGGTTGGCCGGCATCTCACTCACGTGCCGCCGTCGTAGGAACACGCCACCCACGATGGTATCTCGCCAGTACGTTCCAGTTCGTCCTTCCACACTATGCGAGCACTGACTGACACCATGCCCTTGCAGGCTCTGCAGGGACGTCGTCGCCCCGCTCGGCACGCCGATCACAGGCGTGGACGGGCAGCTCATGAAGGAGGTAGTCATCCCCAAGGGCACTGTCATCTTCCTCGGCCTCCTCGCTATCAACGTGAGCCCCGCGATCTGGGGCCCGGACGCGGGCGAGTGGAAGCCGGAGCGCTGGCTCGCGCCGCTCCCGCAGAGTGTGGTCGAGGCGCGCATCCCGGGCGTGTATTCATCGATGTGCGTATCGGGTTGCAGTCAACTCTAGTTGTGGTGTGGGGCTCACTCCTCCCGTTGTGGCGCAGCATGACATTTGTCGGTGGGAACAGGTCGTGCATGTAGGTCGCCGCTTGGTACGCTTTCTTGAGTGCATTCGCTGACGCCCCTGCGCAGCGGCCTCAAGTTTGCGGAGATGGAACTCAGTACGTATCTTCATTCACAACCGCCTATTGTGATCATAAACTTGGCGCACAGAGGCGATGCTCCCTGTGCTACTCGACTCCTTCAGCTTCGAGCCGAGCGGGAAGAACGTTGTTTGGAACATCGCTACCGTGCGCTACCCAACGGTGGGTGTCGAGGGAATGAAGCCAGAGCTCCCCCTTCTGGTTACGCCTCTGAAGAAGGCATAAGCTGTTGTAGGACCAAGATGTTGCAGAGATATTACTGTTGTGACTGGGCTATGTGTTTCTCGTGTATCGCACGGACCGTTCTCTATGTATTCACCTGTTCGAGACCCGAAGAGGAGCAACTGTAGAACTGTGGCCGATACGGCGTTTGAGACAAGCACGACACCGTAGCAGGAATAAGGAAGGGTTGTGAGCACATACATTTGCCAAATTCACTAGGTTTCCTTCTGCTGCACTCACTTGCTGAAGACACACCCTTCGCCGCAGGACATGAAAGCCGAACACAATCTCCGACAATCTCATTAGTGGGATAGGGAAGTACACAGTCGTGAATACAACAAACATTACAAGCGTGAAGTACATGTCAAACCATCGCGGCATAAACATCCTGCAACACCTCAACCCTAGAAATCCATGAAGGTTAGACAACCTCAGTCGCGGTTGACTTGAGCGAAGTTTTGTCGATACTGGTG
Organism: Fomitopsis palustris; assembly: GCA_029783445.1. Lineage (NCBI taxonomy): Eukaryota > Fungi > Basidiomycota > Agaricomycetes > Polyporales > Fomitopsidaceae > Fomitopsis > Fomitopsis palustris. Next base: position 66,202 of record JARAOQ010000036.1, read on the forward strand.
TGCTTGGCATGGCTGTCCGTGACTGCTTCGACCCCGTCGCCAGTGGAGGTACCCCCGAAGCGGCGCCCACCCATGTGCAGTGCAGCGAGCTCGTGGCTAGAGCCTTCGTCGCCGATGCTGATGCCTCTGCTGACACGCAGGATCACAGTCGAGAAGACGATGCCCTGCACAAGATCAGTGATCAGTATTGATACGCTCAATTGCCTCAAGTATAAATAACGTACGATCACAGGGGCAGTCTGTGAGGGTGGGTGCATCATCAGTCAGGGAGAGCTGCTGCTAAACCAGTGATTCTCACCATGTCGAGTATAATGAACATCGCTGGGGAGTCGGCGGCGTACGTCCCGATCATAACGAACAGGAAGGCGGAGTAGATAGCACCTGCGCGAAGATCAGGAAGCCGATAGGTGAGTGAGAAAGGGGATAGAACGTACAAGATTCGACAACCACCACGACAATCCGTGCAAGGCGCGACCGGATTCGCAAGTCATGTGTGCTCGACGTCCGGACAGACCTTTGTATTTGCCAGACACGGAATGAAATCAGCACTATCCAGCAAGGTCAGTGAGTCTCGGCTGCGACCATGGATGCTAGACATACGAGAGCATATGACGTTGAGGGATACCGTGAGGGAGTAAAACGCTTGCGTCCTCGAAGAGAGGAGTTTAGCGTAGAACACCTCATTCGAAGTCAGCTTGCTGAGGGTGTAGCAAGCCACGATTCCCATCGCTGACTTCTCATCAGATATTGATGATCGCATGAGCAGGCGAGAAGCGTACCACTATCCGCCAAAAACAGCATGAACGGCAAGGCGATCACGAAGAAGTTGAAGTTCCATACTATGAGGGTTCGGTACACCTATATGAGAGCACTGTGAGTGAACATATAGAATCTTAACTATCTCTACTTACAATGAAGGCGTCAGAAACGATCGTAACAGCCGTGTACATCGCCGTCTTGAATACACTCGCTGCGGAGGTCAGCCCTGCATAGTATAGTGCCGGCGATGTGTCTCCAGTGAATGCAGTAATGACGCGGGCCCAGTCAACAACCAAGTGCTACACAGACACATCGAATTAGCGCTACTCGTAGGACACTCGCGTCCTCGGTAACTTACCGCTGAGATCAGGGCCCAAAGAATCGCAGCCCATAACGCAAGGCCAACGCGCGAACGCCGTCCCGCACTGATCTCTTCTTGCGAGTTCGAAGCAGGGGTTCCCCCGACTTTCCAATTGGCATGCCAGTTGCCTGGACGCTTGTACAGTGCATGGATGCATAGTGCAAGAATCACGGCATAAGCACCTTCGTGATGTTAGCGTCGTTTCTCCGGGTCTAGTGATCAGACCCGCTCACCGTAGGTGATAGACTCGACTAAGACGCCGATGAGCTCTGCCTTGAACAATGTGATGGTCATTGTGAGTCGTCGCGCCCAAGATTTAGCTTGCTGACTTGCGTGGGGGCCGGAGCGAAGAGGACGACAGCAGGGACGGGATGATAAGTACCCAGTTGTCACGCCACCCGAGCTAGTAGCCATGAGGCCAATGCTCGGCCACACAATTCTTCGCCTCCTCACTCCCGGATTGTCCCCGTTCAGCGACTCCCAACAGGCGCTGCGATGGCCCGTGTTCAGGCACGCGTGCAGGCTGTCACTTTGTATCGGCCAGGCACTGCGTCCTCGGTCAAATCATGACATGCGTGGAGGATTGCACCAACACCGGCGTCGCTCGATATGTCCGGGAGGTTGGTCAGATTGAAAGACCAAGACCAGAATCCATTCATGGAGGTAGATTGTGTCCGTCTCTAGACCGTTCGGATTGTTCTGTGCGTGGGAGCGCCGTCAGCATCTGATAGACCCAACTAGGATCATGAATGCTTCTGCGCTTGCATCCACATGAACTCAATCAGGCGCTGACGAGGGTGGATTCTCCCCGTACAACGTGAGAGTCATGTCATCTGTTTAGATGGCGTCCCGGCTTCATCAAGGAGACAATGTTGCACGTTGACAAGAGAACCCCTCTTGCGGACTAGATGGAGATGGCCTGCGTACGATAGAGCATCATGATGTGCGCGCGTACAGTTACTGACAAAAGACATATCCGGGTTCTGAACTGTCTTGAACTCACCTGACCACTCCGTGTGGTTACGAACGTCTGTGGAGTAGACAGGACCTCAGGTCAACCGACTCGATGTCATTGACATCGTGGCAGCTGGCGCTAGCTAGCGGCCAGGCTCAAAACAACATCATACACAGAGCGAATCGCCGTATGATGCGGAACAACCTGATCGAGATAGAGTCAGTGACATCCCGGTCGATTTGGACAACAGCACATACATAGAGGTCGCATCGCTGCCATCTGTCAGACTGACTGCCTACCAGCCAGTTCGTTGTTCGTCATTTCTCAGCAAACACGATGCGTAGAAACGACGAGTCCATGTCAGCAGCCTGCACCGAGCTCCAGTATGAGAGAGGCTGAAAATTGCAGGGCGTCGGTGCAGACAGCTGTTCACAGCTGCGCCACACGCACTGTCAAGCTTCAAGCTTCAAGTGTGAATCCCCACGATCTACCGTAGTCACGTGCGATACATGAAATCGTACTGGTCAGGGTATGAATGAATCACTGAATGTTCCACAAATACATGAAGTCCCGTTCGTTCGAATATGTTACAATCTGCGTTTCTAGCCTCCGGCGAGCATAAATACCACTGCAATTCTAAAACGCACCATCCAGACTCGTCCGACTGATGGACCGATCACACAACCACAGCGGTGTCGATCTTGCCGCGAGGTGTGATGCGACAAGGGAATTCCTCAGCATAGCTGATAAACGCTATGGGAGGCATCAGTTCTTGGAACGTAGAACTGACGTGGAAATGTGCCTACAATCAGAGAACTTGGCTTCTATCTTCACCGGCTTCCCCTCACTGTCCACAGCCTCGATGTTGAATGCAGACAAAACGGAGGCCATGACGATGTAGAGAACGGCTGTTGCGTAGTGCATACCCGGACAGTTCCTATGGACACACTTCAACAGCGGTTCATCCGGTAGTATCTACACGTCAGACCAACCTTCTGCCAAAGCCGAAGCCCCATTCCATGGGATTGAGCTCCGGCTTTTCTTTCAGGAACCTTTCAGGGCGGAACACTGTTGGGTCCTTGTAGATACTGGGGTCCTGACTAATGTCCCTGCATTCGCTGTCATTACATAGCCTTACTCCGCCAGCCAAAGCTCACTCACCACTCGTTGAAGATCATGATGCTGCCCGCCGGGATGAAGTAGTCTATAGTGGCACCGGTGAATAGACCTGCCATTTCTGCCAGCACTCTCACCCACTCTGATAGTAGCCGTCCTCCATCGCACCGTGTGCAATGCCAATGGGGTTCGGCGGGTGCCACCTGATGGTCTCCTTGAGGATGGCCTCAACGTAGGGGAGGTCGTCGCGATCTCCGAGCGTCGGTAACCGGTTTCTGCCCACCACTGAATCAAGTTCAGCTTGCGCTTTCCTTTGCACGTCTGGGTTCATCGCCATTGCCAGGAAGAAAGTCGACAGTGTCGCAAACGACTGTCACCACGTCAGTGGACATGAATGTGCCTGATGGGCGGACTTCCTCACCGACTCTGTGCTCGCTGTAGCAACTGTTAATGAGTGTCTTGGCAGGTTAACATTCATGTGTATGACATACCTCCATACAGACTTGCGGCAGACCATTTGACAGCATTCTCCCAGTTGGATGGGTCATGATTCATAGACTCCTCCTGGTCCAAAATAGACACAACATACGAAGGGGGAGCGTTTCCCAAATCCTGCACTGATCTCAATCACTGCATTCACGCATAGAGACAGAGGTGCATACATAGGCCTTCTTCACAGTGAGGTACGTCTCCTCGGCCATCTTCCACGCCCGCTTACGAGACCGCGCAGCGTGCCTCTGGAATCCCGCCCCGGGGAACCACGCCGGGACGTGTTTGACTGATGTGACAGCAGATGTCAGCGATACGCTCCCTTACGCGGGAGCAGACTCACGGGCTGGGAGGACGTCCACGAGAAATGCGCCCGGGACAAGTGCCAAAGATAGATCGTGATGTGTCGCCTCTGAGACGGTGATGAGCTGCGCAGGGTGAAGTTCAATCAATAGATGCGAAGATCGCCGTCCTGAGGCACGTACTTCGTTCTCTGGGGAGTGCACGTCGAGGCCGTACGTCGTCTTGAGGATGTTCCTCCCGAGTATGCTGTAATGTCCGACCACGTCAGCATATTGTCGCGCGAGTCGCGTATAAATGAGTTGGGCCTACAAGCGCACTGCACTTCGCCAGCTGGACGGATTCTCGAGCAGCAAGTTGACGAGCCGCTGCGCGTCCGCTTCGTGGTAGGCATCGTACGTAGACACCGCGGTCTTGCTGATCGCCTGGTGCGTCAGCTTGCGCATAAACTTCCAATGCGCGTTGTACGGGGAGAGAATGATGGACGGAAGGAAACCCATCCTAGCATTCTCATTCAGATCGCGCTTGTCACGAGTAACGAGGACGCGAGTGCACGTACAGCTCGCCCGCCATGGTGAAGTGTGGCCTGTCAGAATATTTGGACTGCTCGAGCACGTCCTTGGCGACCTCAAAAGAGTTGAGCACGACGACATGCTTTCCCATAAGATTCAGGTGCACGATGTCCCCTGGGTCAACACAGCGTGAACACGTGCAGCGAATAGACGACGCGACCACCACATAAGAGACCCACCATACTGCTTCTTCCACTCGCTGAACTTGAGCCACGAATTGCCCTGGGGCCAATCGAGTACGTTCGTCAGCAGCGGGTGGCCCGGGGGGCCCGGAGGGTACGGACGGCCGCGTGGGTTCCGGTCGCGCGAGGCGACGGCGCGGCGCCGGAGGAGGACGAAGAGCGACAGGAGCGAGCCGAGGACGAAGCAGTCCGTCAGCGTGAGCACCGTGCTCAGCACCATGGCGACGAGCTCGCTTAGCAGAGATCCAGGCGCGATTGTGTGGGCCGCTGTCAGGCTTTATACTATGCTTATAGCGTGCGCTGCGAGTGCGCACGCACCGCGCGTGGAAGCGGCCCCGGAGGGATCAGGCTCGAGTCTGATCATATCTGCTTCTGGGCGGACGGAGTGAAGCTCTGCGCCGGTGCTGCGAGCGAGAACTCGGAACTCATCGCCTTGGCCTGCGCCCGCGCCAGGAGCCCGTGGGCCGACGCAATACGCTGACAGGTGGGTACTGCCCACATACCGTTTGACACTGACACTGGGAAGCTTGGGCACGATCACAACACGATCATACCGCTCACTGGTGCCGGTCAAATATGATTGTGTTCTGTGTGTGCTCGGCCAGGGCACAGCAATTGACGTGCGTCCGTCTTCGTTCGATGCCATCTTTCCGGGGTGGTCAGCACTTGGACGTGTGGAGTAGAGTTCTATCGATTTACACGTACTTACGATGCATGCTTCTTAGCATCGCGAGAGATCCCTGCTGCATCCGCTCTAAGAAGCGCGTCCATGCGGAGGTACAATCAGACGCACCTCAGGTATCGCTGTGCGCGAGCTGCTCCGGGGCCCACGGTTTGGGTTAGACGTGAATGCGGAGGTCTGATGACAAGCGGAGTTCAGCTGCGCCGTTGCGGACGTGCCGCGTCAGAAGCAACGCCCGGCAACGATGCTCTGCGGGAGACGCATCGCGCCAAACGTCTGCAATTCTCGAGGTGGGAGCGCGCTTTGCGGTCACGGTGACGCGCGGAGAAAAGCTAGGGTGTGCGCTATTCCTGCTAGTATGCTTCCCTGGAAAACAGGACATAGAGCATCCAGAAGAGAGGGGCATTGTCATACACCTTGGCTGCTATCATAAGCATACGACTTTTCTGTCGAGCGAGAAGCACAGCGGAACGAGGCAGCTGCCCACTAGACCGTGAATTCGAGGCGCGGAGAACTTACGATCGATGATCACGAGAGCCCACAGCGGATTACGTCCATTACCGTACGTGTCGGTGTCTTGTCCCCGGATGGCATACGACGTAAGAGGCCGGTTCACAGTGCTACTTGCCATCATTACAACCGGGGCACTGCACCCATGCGCACGGACAGGACCAGAAGTCAGCCCGAGCAGGGAATCGCGCCGCTGCATATGGACGGGACAGGTGTCATCTCTCGGGGCACCTTAAGCCCCATTCTCCCGCCGAGCACGGAATAGGCAGGGAACATGCTCTGGGTCAGGTCCCTCCCGCAGGCGTGAGTGCGTTCCGTAAAGACCGCACCCACAGAGCGCCATTGCGGCAGTGTAGACATCTGGACAATCAAGCAACTGAGCAGCTTCGCCCCACTCACATACCAACTTGAGTAACTCAGGCATGCTAAGGATAGAACAGGATGAGAGACTGGCTGAAGGGAGTGGGAGAGCGAAGAGGGGCTTACATGCAGCTTTCGTACGTCGACGACCTGGGTCCTTGCATCAGTGTTGGATTCCAATGGTGATCATCACTGAAGGTGGTGTTATAACAGGGCATCCAGGAGAGGATGAATAGTATCGGAATCGTTGTCTCGGCCGCCGGGATTGAGCAGCATGCGGCGTTGCAGTCTAGCTACCTGCAAATCAAAGCAGCAGAATTCTTACGGCATTAACATAGGATTTGATGAGTTGTGTTTGGGTGACATCAGTCGAGTATGCCTGCTCAGTGTGCACATGAGCCATTGTCACTAGTAGAAGCAGGAGGTGACTGCCACGCGTTGTCGCCCTAAGCCCGCGGGCTTGATGTTCTAGCAGTCAAATGTAGGACAAAGATACATGATGAACTGGAAAATTCCCAACGTCGACCTTGCGTGAATGGCGACTGAAGACGCGGGTACAGTGAGTGGGCTGCTGATGTAGAGTGGAGTCCAACGCACTGCGCTGTGTGGCTAATCGAGATCTTGCCCCGTTTCGTTCGGCGATTGAAGACACTCGTGGATCTCAGATGACCTACTTCCGGGGTCCTATTCGCTGACATCTCGTCATCCCCTCGTTCCTTCTTACTCAACGACGCGCAGGGCAAAAGTACACTTGTTGACTCATCGAAGGTGTGGAATTGTGTTATTCAACACGAAGCAATATGTTCTCGAGCTCATAAGAAACTAGGATTTCTTGAGCCCTCATGCTGGCGGCCCGTGTATCATGCGGACCACCGACGCGATACGCCACAGTCTATTAGACTTCTCTTCTATGTTGCCATCGCCTCGAAGAAATCAGCATCATCTCCTTCGGGATTTTCTCAAGGCCTTCTGCGAGGGCAAACAAAACATGCGAAAGCACCGCCTCGAGCCTCGTCGAGCACCGGTCCCAGCCAGGCTTTCTCTCAAGGCCAATCGCCGGCATCGCCGTGCTGGCCTCGAGGGATCGCCACGGTCTTGTTTCCCGCAGACAATCATTCAGCGAAACTGCTGACGATGGAGGTCTGCCCAACGTTGGACCACAGAAAGCAATGCGCTATCCTCTGCATTTGACAATTTTAGCACCGCTCAATGGGCGGCTCTCCGATGATGAGCCCGGACCGCTTTTTGCGGCATTATGACGCAGGTAAAGAGGCCGACAATTGGCAGCAAATGCCACGCTCACGCTCTGCGGAACTGAATGCGGCGCTGTCACATCACCGGTCAGTGCTTCCTGATAGGACCCCCTGCACTGATTTAGAACCGCCCTGCGATCCTCCGCCCAGCTGCCTGCGAGCACCATCCAAGGCAACGCTCCAGTCGGACGGTTCAATCGCCTTCTTCTCCGTTTGGAATGCATCACGACTCCTCTCCCACGTCATGCCGGCGGACGCATGGCTGCACGGCCAGTGCTTGCGGCCGCCATTTTGCTCGCAAGCACTCGTCGCCTTGATCGCGACCCAGCAAGAGGGACATTGTCCACGAGTGACGTGCCACATCACAGGGGAGGAGAAGGAAGTCGCTACCTGCAGGGCTCCGCGCTAGACCTCGGTGCGACCGGACGCGAAGAGCGTAGCCGTGTGTTCTGGTCAAAACGAGGTATAAACAAGCGCTGCCGTCTGCAGACCCTCGGCTACTGATTCGCAAGCGCGGTCACCGACTTGCCTCTCACTTCGACTTTGAACGTCCCGCCGCCTGCGCAGGCCGCTGCCCCCCATGGCGATCTCACTTCACAAGGCCGAGCTCATCGGGGCCTTCCTCGAGACGATGTGTTATGGTACGCCGGACGTATCGCCCTCTGATATGATTCGCGTGATTGACCGCCGCGATGCGCGTCCGCAGGGGCCTACCTCTTGATCACCTTCAACACGGTGGACATCCTCCTTATGAAAAAGTCACGCAGGTTCGGAGGCACCTACCTCTACGTGTCCGCCGTAGCGATGTTCGCCGCTATCACGATGGTGAGAGGAACACACGCGCTGACTTGTCAAGTCGCCTGACCCTCGCTTGGCAGCATGAGGTCATCGACATTGTTCGCGTCATGCAGGCATATACGGAGAACGAGACAGATCCCAACTGGCCGGCCGAGTACTATGCTCAACTCAAGAGCACCGCCAGTGTGTTCAAGACGGTCATCTATACGGTCGTGACCATCATCTCCGACGCGTTCATTGTGAGCTTCTCTTGGAGACCCCGATTCTTCGTGACCTCACGTTGCAATCTCTCCATTAGGTCTACAGGGCGTACGTGGTGTGGAACCGCAACAAGATCCTTGCCATGTTCCCCTTCCTGCTTCTCTGTGGTGATACTGGTACGTCACTGCGGCCGCGGTCACATCTCCCAATCTGAAGCGCAGCCCACACAGCTGCGGGCATTATGGCATGCTACGAACTCACACAGATTGGAAGCAACTTCGTCGCGGAAGCCCTCTCCCAGCGCACGCAGGCCTTCTACTCGCTTACGCTCAGCCTAAACGTGATCTGCACCTGTGAGCGCACAACTAGCTTGCTCTGTGGCCCCGCAGACGTACTGACACGACGCGCGGCAGTGTTGATCGCTTACAGGATATGGAGCATTCAGCGAGAGACAGCATCGGTCAGCTCCATCTCGTCCGGTGGAACGAGCTTGACTCGGGTAGTCAGCATCCTTATCGAATCTTGTGAGTCCTGACTCGCCCCGCGGACCCACGTACCATCCGACATCCGACTGACCTTGGCTGCGCCAGGCGCTGTTTACTCCGCATTCCTGTTCGTTCTCATCGGAACATACGCTGCGGGCACGCCCGCCATGTTCATCATCCTCGATATGGTGCGTCTTCCTCCGCCCGTCGCATGCGCGATCTGACCGGAACGCCTCCTTCGATCAGACCGCCCCGGTGATAGTGAGTATCGCGCAGCCAGAAGCCCGGAAGCAGCGCTGACCCGCGTCCGCAGGGCATCGTGTTCTTCACCGTGATCAACCGCGTCGGGCGCGGCGTCAGCCACGGCGACTACAGCGCGGGCTCCGGCTCCGGCTCCGGGCGCAAGCTCACGACGCTCAACTTCAACTCGCGCGGGGGCGTCAACCCGTCGACCGGTATCACTGTGGAGACCTCTACGGAGCTGCATGCGCTCGACTCGTTCCCCGTCGGCGTGCGCATGCGCCCGGACGGTACCGTTCTGACGGAGAAAACGTCGATGACGAGCTTCTTGGAGACGGATAAGCCGCGCCGCTCGTTTGCCGGCGCAGAGGCGGTGTGAGTGCACGCGTGTATGTGGTGCGGAGCTGTATGATGCGGTGTGTACGTTGTGTGCTAGTAGTCATCCGGACGGACAGCCGACGTGTTTGTACGTGTACTTGCTTCTTGTAGTGCTTGTTATCCTTTGCTCGGGTATCGTTGAAGTGTGATATATATGGTATACCATGGTTTCCTCTCTTTGAGCACGTTACATGTACTGTACATTTGAGGCAGCCGCGGGGTATGAGTACATTGCACGGCCGCTTCCATCCTCCGGTTCTATGGTCGTTCTGCTAAAGCTACACTCTGATAGGTCAACACGTCTCTTCACCACCGACAAACTCCCCAGCGAGCATGGGCAGGGAGAATGTGCATGATCAAGAGCCACATCTGCGATTTCCATGTGAGCACTCAACAATTGCGTGAAAACTTTGCACTCACGTTGTACAGGATATACGACGCCTTGTCCGCTTCTCTATCTCTCATGGAGAAGATTCGGTACCCGAGGCCCACCCCAATAATGCACAAGACCGCACTGTGCGCCGCCCCTATGTCCCACATGCGGCAGAGCGCAACTGTCCATGTCGGGATAGCAAGCAGCGTGAACAGCCGCGAGCCTCTCGGCGCCCATATCGGGATGGTGACGCGCCCGAGGGCCTGGTCTCCGGCCACGTCGGGGAAGTCCTGAACATGGATGGTCGTCGAAATCACGAGCGCACTGCAAAGTATCGACATCCACGCGACGTCGTCGAGCGCACGCGCTGCTGGAAGCAGATCCGCGCGTCAAGATGCAAGCCCGCCTCCAGATCTGTGCGCTCGACATACCTAATATCCTCGTTGCGCCCACCTCGAACGTGACGTATCCAGGCACTGCGCAGAGGTTCTTCCCGATGCAGTGGCCTGCGAGGCCGACCTCGTCGTATAGAATCGTCGTGACGGTGAGCGTGGCACTCGCGAGGACGACGTCCCGCCCGTAGCGTGCCGACACGGTCAGACATATGGGCACAAGAGACCAGCGGAGCCAGCGAGCAGCGTTCGTGGATATCTTGCCAGATGGAAGGGGTCGCCACGGTCGGTTGATGACGTCTTCTGACACACTCTTGTATTGATTGGAGACGTTGCATTGCAGCAGGTGCAACCCTATCCAGGCGAGTGCGTGTAATAGCTCCTCTGGACGAGATATCGGTGCCGCCACACATGCAAAAGCTGTCTTTAGTACAAGGCCGTCAGCACTACCGCAAATGCACAGCAGGCAGGGTCCAGCTTACCACCGGGAACACGATGGTCTTGAAGTCCGTATACGTGAACAGGAATAGTGTATAGAGCGCATTTGCGATGCCGTCCAGGAGTGACGCGGCGAAATCGAGATTGGGGACCAAGAGGGACGAACGGGGTGTTTCTACGCCGAACGGGATGGACATCGGTTACGGAGCTTTCCCAGGTCTGTCTTCATGACCCCTCGCTTGCCGGACTATATGTCCGCAGTGCGCGTCCAGCACCCCGTAGAAAATAGCATGCGGGGGGCGAGAGTCAGCATCAGTGATCAGTAGAATGCGGATTGCAGTCCGCACGGCCACGCCGCCAGACGCAGGTCTCAGTCGCGCAGCTTCTGGCACTTGAGACTTCCGCCCGGTCATACCGCTGTATGACAATCAGTTGAGAAGACGTCCATGGGATTGTGATGACTATGGGCAAGCCCAATCACCATCCTGGGCTGTCATCTCTTACGCTTACTCTGGTACTAACTCCGCCGGGAGAAGGTACGCCCTTGTCGTGACAATGTTCGAGCATAGCCAGCTTCGCCCTAGAGGGGCTTCCTGGAATTCCATGGTGCATTGGACCGAATTGGTATCAGTTCTCTTGGGAAAGGACGGCGGTCCGGCCATATGCTCTGCAGACCAGTCAGACCACTGTCAACTGTCTATCAGTAGTAGCCTCATGCCACAACGAACATAGCCTGTGAAACAGTGTGCGCCGGTGGACCTACCTATCACGGCCTACGCGACATCATCATGAGTTTCGAGTGTGTCATCTGTGTGGGTGCTACTAGTAATTGCACACAGGAGCACAGCGAACCAGCGCCCGCCCGTGACAAGTCCACCGGGAATGCACGTCGCTCGGCATTGACTTGTATTGTGAACGCTGCTGTTGCACCTGCCACTTTGGCAACTATAGCAAAAGCGTCTCTTCCTACGATGACACCTCACCTTCCCTGAGACGCCGAAAATACATCCACACGAAGTGAGACTGTATGGAAGGTTGGGGATGTCTGTACAAGCTAAGAATGATCGAACGCTCGTGCGGAATCGCCGTTGTTTATCCCACAGTATCTGGTCTAGAATCCGATGGATAAGGTAGGGGTGCGAGCTACCCACCGTGCAGACAGCCCGGCAACTTCGCGTCCGAACAGTTATCATCAGATGAAAACTCCTGACACATAGACCAGCTGAACACAGAAACACGAGTGCATCCCCGTTCGGTACTGGACCCACTCACTGAGTATGAGTGGTCCATCGTAGACGCTGAGAGAAAGATTTGCTCAATGCAGCGGCATGCACAAGTAGTTCGACGGTCGCTCACCAAGTCGTCAGGGCCCGAATTGGTACCACTTGCATGTGCCTTGTGAACTATGCCCGGCCCCGAGGAGTCTTTAACGTTCAACGCGACAGACGATAAACATAAACGCGTGTAATGCGATACATAGTTAAATCACATTACAAGAACCTACACTGGATCAAACACCCAAAGCGGAGAACATACAAAAGCGTAGTAAAGGCACCGGTGCCCTACAACACGACCCATACCGTGGTCATACCGATTCGCGGCAAGCCGCAATAAAGGAACGTACGGTGGCGCGAAACCGCGGGTTGGCGCAGGGAGTCAACGGATATGAGGACAAAGGGGTATGCTGCTGCAGGACGCCGCCCGGGTCGTGTATACGGCAGTGTGGAGAGAGGAGTCGGCTGACAGTATCGGACACAGTGAGACAGGACGAATGCCGAAAGAGGCAGCAGCAACCGAGTAGTCTAGCTGCCGCCAGAAGTAACGCGAAGCTATGGTGCAAGAGTAGGATATGGAGAGATGACAAATACTTCAAAAAGATGTGCCGAATCCTCGGGGAGAAGAGCCCAGTCGAGGGCTACGGGGGGCGCCAATATCGTACAGATTGAGTTGACCAGCAATGAGAGACGACCAGAGAAAAGCCAATAGCCAGACGGACAAATTGTGCAGGAAATCGCGAGGGAGCGGGGTGACGCGGATAGACATGAGCGGTCTTGCCTTGCTTACATAGCAGTGCCGTGCTCTTCGTTCTCGACGCCATACCTGCTCTCCTCTGACACCGCAAAGCTGCCCCTAAGCTCACCCTCACCCTGGCCCTCGCTCGGCGGCATATCCGGGTAGAGCGAAGCAGGAGACGGGGGTGTGGGCCTCGACACTAGTCCAAAGGAGTCGAGCATCGGCGGCGGAGGGTCCTGAGAGTAGAGTTGGCGCATGCCGTTACTACCGACGGGCGCCAGGGTAGCGTTCGTAGGCGGTGGTGAGCGCAACGAGCGGTCCGCGTACGCACGGAGCATGTCATCTGGGGTCATGGTAGCGGCAGGGACTGAGGGCATCGGCATGGCGCCCAGTATGGGCGACTGAGGACCCGAGGGAGCCATGAGAGCAGGGGCAGGCGGCGTTGGCAATTCTGGTTCTGGCATTTTCATCTGCGCAGGAATCACATAGCTTTCAGCTGTAGGAGACGAACCAGTGCGCATCACTGTAAAAGGTGAGCATCAGATCGAAGCGACCAATTGACATTACTTACTGGCAAGAGCAGGAGCCACGGCATCAAGACTGGGGCGCGAACCATTCTGCCCAGCCATGTGGGCACGGATATCGTCCGCGCTCAGGCTAAATGGCCCAGTAGTCTGTGTTGGCGATAGCTCTCCTGGCGTCATCATCGCATCTGGTAGCGGCGGGATAGGCTCGTTGGCGAATGTACGCGTGCGGCGAGAATCCGTCGACGGGCGTGAGTCGGGAGCGAAGGAGACCCGGGAAACACGCGACTGGCGGTCCGCCTCGCTGTACTTGCTTGCACGGAAGCCGGGGCGGATTTGGGCCATCGCAGGAGGGGTGAGATCCTCCTCCGTCGTCTGCAGGCGTAAAGAGTGCAACGAGTGCGACCCAATGCCAGCCTGTCCACCATCGATTGTTGATGTCCGGTCTCCGCTGTAAACGCTGCTCCTGATAGCGTGTGTTGCACCCGCAGTCGTAACGGGTTTCCATTCAGTAGAGATCGTGGACATACGCTTGTCTACCGCGACGCTGAACCGCTTCCGCTCCTTCCGAACGTGCTTACGGCTGCGCCAGATGTACGCCCCCGCAATGATGCCGGCCACGGCAAGGAGCGTCATAATCACAGCGGCAGCGATCTTGCCCTTGGAGAGACCATGCTTCGGAAGGTTGTTAACGTCCTCCACAATGGATCCGGAGGCGGTGCTGCTACTGGTGGACGAGTTGTTACTCCCACTATATGTGGCGTTAAAGAGGGGACCAGCGGGAAAGCTAGACATCCAGATTGCGGAACCCGCCTCGACGATCTCGAGCTGTAGGGTTACCGATTTGGTGGAGTTCCACCATGATGGCTGGAGGGTTGTGTTGTAGCTGCCATACGCAAAGTTGACGTTCTCCCAGATGTGGATCCGGGAAGTAGCTGCTCCGGGAGCGAATAAATAGATGTCGACCGCGGTCGTATCCAAACACGAGGTATCCCAACTGATTTGGAATGGGTCGGAGGAGTCCACGACGGACGCTGCACTGGGAGACTTATAGAACCCTCCGGTGGCGCACGCTACAGACCATGGTGAGTGAGCCGATGTTACAGAAGGTGAGGATATACAGGAACCAGCGTCGCTCCAATCCACGGCTAGGAATGTAACACATGAACCGAGTGCTGCTCCAGTCCTGACGCGTCCACGATATCGCAAGACTCTGAAGCATCCCCCTATTGAATGCCCAGCCAGCCAGCGCTGCATGGGCACTCGTATGCACACAACCCACGCTGACAACCCACGCCGGGTCGTACATGAGGCGACGATAGCTTTGCTCTAGCCCTTACTGCCGAACCAGCGCCCTCCTTGGCCTCCTAATATAGAGTCCATCAAGCAGCTCCTTGCGCAACCTTCACTTGTACACCGCGCACGGTACTGATCGTCAACGCGCCCTGACTACGTCGGACCCACATCGCTTCCTGGCATTTGCCAGTGCAGCCAAACATCAGAGCGTCACTCACCATCGCGTTTACGATGCCTGTGCGGGGCAACGGCGTGCCCAAGGCGTATTTTGTCGTGCCCGTTCGCCATCCGTCGAAGCCAGGGTTAAAGGAGCGTAAAGTAGGGAGCGGAAAGGGAAAGGAGGGAGTGGGCGAGCAGCGGCTCCGTCGTCGTCGAGAACAAGCAGGGCGACGGCGACCCTCGGCGGCTAACAACGCTCGGGTTTGACCGAGTCTATAATGCCGCTTATACTCTACTACTAGGAGTCGTAATGAGGCATATTGACCTCCCGTACACCAGTCTACTTAGCGTACAGCTTCTGACTTACCCGGGTTACACGGTCGCGCGACTCGGCCCCGCATATAAACCCCGCGAAGCTAGTCCGGGGTACCGAAGGCGGTTTTCATCATCGCCCGACGATGCGTCAGCGACCTAGAACGCTGGGGCAACCGAACAGCACAGCGTTTACAAGAGCACTGAATTTGGAGAGGCAAGTAAACATCATCAACTCAGCACAGCATGGATATACGGGTAAGAAAAAGCAAGACATCGCACAAAAAGGACAAGGTCCACCTTGATGTACCAAGAAATGCGAGGAGATACAGCGAGGAGACAATAGCAAGCACAATCCCGTCAACCGCACTCAACGAGCGTCGTACTGCCTCGCCATTACGCTGCCCGTCTTCGGATCCTGGTAGGCATCCAACGACCCCCTGCTCGATGACGGGCTTACGCTCGCACCAGGCATGCCATCGTCCGACGGGCGCAGATGTTGTGGAGTTGGGCTCACGTAGCTGTACGGCGCGAGCCTAATGTTCTCGTCGTAGCTGACCCGCGGAGGGATGTCGGAGGTTGACTCACTTGGCGCGTATGTTCGGTATTGGGGCATGCTGACGCCGAAAGCCTCGTCGAGGTTCATCTTCGTTCGCGTCTTCCCATCGAACTCCGTGATCGTCACCCTCGGGCCCCGGGTGTACGGCTTCCGGCGCATGTAGTCTATGAAGAACTTCAGCGAGCCCGCGATCTCGACAATGAAGTCCGCTGTGACAACGGCGTCAGGGCGAGTGCGTAGCAGGATGGGATAGCGACATACTGTAGTTTATGCTGTCCAACAAAGGGCGCCAAATGCTTGTCTTCACGCCTTCGATCTTGTAGTCTCGAGCGCCGAACGACCAGATCATGAAAGCCGAGAAGAAGACCATCTGTACACTTGCTCAGCATCTGTGCGTCAGGTACCAATCTTTGCCAACCTCAATGCAGGTTGCGAGAGCGTTGAGACCATTGGCGATGTTGGTTTCCGTCCAATACTCGGTAGCTAAGCGGCGCGTAAGGGCAACAGCAGCTGGATAACAAGTGCGACGCACCGTGAATCACACGGCCCTCTAGGGCATCAAACTGTGATCAAGCATTCAGTGACAAGACTACCTACTCAAGTCAGGATGACATACCACCAAACCTTGGTAGAACGTGAACATGACGATGAGCTTGATCGACAAGAATTTGGCGAGCGGGCGTTTGCCTTGCAACTCTTCCTTGGTAAGCTCATAGAAGACGATCAGGCCGTACAGCGCAACTCTGTCATTCACACAAGATTAGCACAAGAAGGCGCGTGGTTGCATAACGGGACGGACGTTATGCTAACGCCGTCAATGACTTCAAGGTATGAATTCGCTGTCTTGAAACTCCAGGGCCCCGACTCGCATAGGACGCCATATGCCTGGCAGATGATACCGGCGATGGAGATGGCTGGTCGGATGATAACATATTGCAAGACGGACCACTGCGGATCTGTGAGTTGAGTAGACAGCAGAGCGAACAGGCTATGAACCTTCAGCGTATACATGAAGTATGCCTAGAACTACACATGAGCTTAAACTGGGGTTGTGTAAGTGGTGCGTACGCACCTTTGTTGGTCGGAATCTCCAGAAGCAGAACTGTAGGAAACATCAAGACAACATACTTGGCATGCGCTCGAAGGACAACCCACAGGGAAGGGGAGCTTGCTTTTATCCTTGCGCATGATCGCGTTGTCCACATTGTGGCCAGCAGCGGTGGCAGCAACAAACTCAATCAAGAGGAGGCTGTACTACTTTGTGAGCTATACAAGTGGCGTAGTATACTGTTGGGGCACATACAGGAATGCACTGAGGGTGATTGACTGCCGGCGTCGTTAGTGAATGGGACATTGTGGTCGATATTAGGACCACGCACCTCGTATACTGTTGGCGTATGTACATGAGAATGGCCGGAGGACGAGCAAAGTAGAACACGCACCTGACTCGATGAGAGAGTAGTATGTATAGCTACGGAAGAATCGATAGGAGAAGAATGAGATGACCGCGTACACGGCTGGCATGTATAGTACTCGTATGCTGTCACGCATCGTTAGCAAGCTGTCTGTGTACTTCTTGAAGATATACGCGAGCTTCTATGGCTCCATTGACAAACGAAAGGATGGATGTTATTGTGGAAACACTGAGCATGACCCAGACAGTCATACGTGACCCGGAGTCAACAATAGTTGAGTCATGGTCAGACCTCCTACACTGTCAGGCATCCGCCATGCAAACACGATCGGAAATAGAGTACCAGACCAGCGTACCACTATGGATACCCAATAGAACTCGTCCACACAAACGTGCGGAAGGAGAGCTCTGTCTACAGCCTAACATCAGGAAATTTCAGGTTAGACGTCCTAAGCCCAACACTTCATCTTGTTATGAACCTGGCATAGCAGGCAGACATGGACTCCCGAGGCAGAGGGTGTAGAGGACCAAGGCAATAGGCAGATAGAGTAGTGAACACGTACATTTGTCTTTGCTCAGCAGGATTGGTGTAGTGTCTGCATACTCATTCAGTGTATGGTCAGTGTGGAACAAGCTCAGAGACATACCGTGCATGTTGTAGTACATTAAACACGGTGAGCACGACGGACTGCCGCCACCAGATGCATCAATGTCTTAGCCGAGACATATGCCCAATAATAGATGACATACCACTGCAGCACAAACTCCTGCTATAAGCCAGCCTATTCGATGGGCATCCCAATCGATTCCGTTACTGCTCCAGAAGCCCTCTTGGTCTTGGACTGCGAAGTTGTCAGACGGGCAGAGTGTTGAGTTCGTCATGGCGATCGTGCGGTGAATGTTCTTGCTTCGTTTCCTGGCTCCGGGCAGTCTCCAGGGTATCGGCCACCAGCCAGATAAATACAAACGAACGAAGGACCGCAGTAGGGAGAATGAGGAAAGGATGAGAGGCGTCAGGCCTGACGGTCGCTGCAACGGGTTCGGACTGCGGACGCACTGCCGAACCGGTGGCTGCGTGCCGTCACGGGCGCCTCCGTCTCACTCAAATGCGCTGAGGCGATCACTGCGGCCAGGCTGCGACGGTCCTCCTCGCTGCTGGCAATTCAACAAAATCGCTCGTCCTCGCCCTTGTATAACTGGAACCGTCAATGTTGTCCAAGTCTACTCTGTTTGCAGAGGAGCACCTTCAAAGGTGCACGTCACGCGGCGCCGCCGCACTGCTCATGGCCCTGAGCCCGGGGCCCGAAACTCGTGGCCATCGCGGCTGTTCGCCAGCGGCCTGGGGTTCACGCATACTCAACTCTTATCAATGAACTGCTGGCGGTGCTAGCATTGCCTTGTCTCCCTCCTTCTGAAGTCAACACTTGAACGACGTGTTTTGTGTCCGGTGGGCTGCTAGATTCCCATCCGGCTTGTGTAGCCCTACAACACACTCCGCGAGAAACGATGGCGAGCTACAACGCAATGCTTCCTGTCGTCACCTCAGCGGTGCACTTCCAACGTGTTCCTATTCTTCCTTCAGACTCATGGGCGCTCCGTCGCACGGCACCAAGTCGCATCCTACTCAATGCCGCCCGCAGCACTCAAGGACCGTCTTCATCCACAGCCTTTCGGATAGATATCAAGGCTAGTTCCGTTTCTTTCAGGTTGCGTGCTCACCTGATCTTCAGAATGAGTGTCCTTGCACTGCATGGACAGTGGTACTGGTTATCTCCGTCTCCGTAGAATCCTGATCCACCGCCAAAGCGCTCGCTTTAGCAGATGCCCCTCACCGGGAAGTCTTCACCCGCTTACTTTGTCACTTCTCTTGTGCTTTTCCGTGCCCACTTTAGTCTTGATAGGCGACAGCTCCAACTTCCCGCCCCCAACACCGCAAGAACACACAGTTGCCGACCTCGACCGTGCGCCAGGCATTGAGAACCTGATCAGGTCGTTCGCGCCATCTACATCTCGGCTCACTTCGTCGCGGTGAATGCTCCGAAAATTTAGGCTATAGGTGAGACGGTGAGCAGCAGTAAGCCCAGCTTGCGGACGAAGAGATGTGCGTACGTAGCAAGAAGCGAATTTGCATACACTATCAGCGGGAGCTGAGTGACATGGAAATGATGACAGGGGAACGAGAACATACGCTTGCTCAGCAGAGGATGGAGCGCCATATATATCATGTTGTATGGCATGGTGACGAACTGCAGGCTTCAGTTTTCGCTTTCAGAAGCTCCACAACAAGGCTGAGGATATGCACCGTTATGATCACAGCCAACCCTACTACGCTGATGTCCACGTCAGTAAGATGTGCTTCGATCCGAGCCAGAGCGAAGTCACCTCGTGAGCAAACCGTTGTTCACCGTCCAATACGTCAGTTTGTCAATGAGCTGCACAGACACTTCATGAGCGAGATAACAAGGGGACAGAGTTAGACACAACCTACGCTGTCCGTCCTGCATCGCATGGCACGCGCACCCATTCAATCAACCTGGCAAATGCAAAGCACGATGCAGATGCTCACTTGCTGGAACCATGCCCGCATCGAGCAATGAGAGAGTGTGTGTGATGAGGGGCTAGCCAAAAGACCGCTCACTGATTGAAGTTCGTCTTCTTGCGCCTCAGCAGCACGACGAGCGACACCGTGATGGTCCAGTCCGCCAAGGTGCCGGCGCCCATGCCTGTGCCAACGAGGGCCTAGAAGCCATGCATTAGGCACAGACCGCGACGAATCGCAGGCTAGCTCGCTGGCGATCTGTGAGACGTACAGCGAGTTGGTGAGGTAAACCGGTGAAGCGGCGAATAATGAGTCTGTCAAATCATAGAATCGCTGCGGAACAAAGTATGAAGAGAATTAATCCGCTCACAGGCGTATTGTTACAACTGCGATACTTATCAGCTAGATTTATGAGCGCGGAGCCCAATGGTACGTACTGCAACCAAATACTAGCCGCAAGGATGTGCGCATCAGGAGGGGTTTTACATTCGGACCATGGGTCATACGCACTTAATCTAAGAGAAGAAAGGATTGCCTTGCCTATGTTTTAGCACGATGGAATAGTTCGGTGACCTCACATGCGGAAACCACGTACAATCACAATCACAAGAGGCCACCTTCGGTGACCCACTGGCATGGATCAGGTCAGCTCCGTGAACGTCCAAGGTAGTAGTTGATATGGCTCACGGATATATACGCGCCGTGCGTAGAACCTGAACGAGAAGATGTGAACAGTGTCTCCAAACCACGGTAATGACACCCACCCATGAACGATACATGTGATCAAAGCCTTATTGGGGGCAAAAGTGTTTTGAGTCAGTAGTGGAGCTTTCATCAATACCACAAGTTCACATACCGTGACCAGGACGCTAACCTGAGCGCCAGACCAATTCTCAGTTTGTCTCAGCCCTGGTCAAACTAACCAAAGCGTACATCCCAACTCCTAAATGAGCATCACCGTCAGACACGTCTGGTTACAAGAAAAACCGAAGACGCACCATACAGACTCCGTCAATGCGCTGGGGTTGTCGTAGTTCGTGACGAGATAGTAGTAAATCATATGCATGATGAGGATTATATGTAAGGTGTCCAGCAAGCTATGAGCCGCGTCATATGAGCTGGCACACCAGTACGCCAGGAACGGCTCAGGGAACTCACCATACGGAAGACACCTGTGAGGTTCGTGTCCGTGGTGAGGCCTCGCCTTCGCGATGATTTCACGACATAAGCAACTCACGACCCAACGAATCAGCGGTGGGTCCTGGGGGAATGCTCGGTACCATTGGTACGTCTGCATGGATGTTACGCCGTACCCACTGTGTCGTCTGTTCAGTATTTTGGCCAGCTCGGGCCATAACACTCCAGGTCGGACCATGGCTGGAAGGACTCACACGGCAGTGATCAGAGTCGCAACGAGCAAGGCCCCGATGGTGTCGTTCCTATCTTCCATCATTCTTCACTTGACTTCGGCAGGGGTCGGTGTGTGACGAACCGAGCAGCAGGCCACCAGGGGACCGGATCTGCGAGCGCATGTTAAGAGCTGGAGAAGGAGCGCTTGAAGAGGAACGGAGTACACTGAGATTCATGAACGTCATGGCACCGTACCAGTCGAACGTAGCCGAGACGTCGAGGACACTTCAGATGTCATTCAAATCCAACGCAGACAGGTACACGAGTGTGGACGGGCGCAGTGGAGCCGAGGCTGCCCTCCCTCCGACTGTGTTCGGACTCCTGACGGAAGCCACTCCTTCCAGGCCACTATGAATAACCCCCACCCACTGCATCAGTGAATTGGATCGCTTTTCTTGGCTATGGCGGTATATGACGGTGCATATGAGTGATGGTTAGACACGGAAGAGCATCATGATTCACCTAACAAACTACCACTCGAGAAGGTGTCGCAGCGTAGGGCTATCGTAGTTCCAAGAATAGTATCATGGCGCACTTGGATTCCGAGATACTACGTGTCAAAGAGCACATGGCATCGAGCCATAATCCTGTAGGTTGCCAGTGCGTTCCGATCGCGAACCTTCTGGTGCGCGGGTTAGGTGTTCGTGCAAAGCGTTCGGGGGGCAACGGAGACGCTTCAGCTGCTACAGTACACTCTTGCAACTGATCATACGAGCAAAGCAGAGGGCGAAGTTCATGATTGAGCATCTCACAGTATAGAGCCTGCATTGACATCGCATATGTCCAGGCTTACGCTCGCCCAAGTCCTTCCATCGTTGTTTGCAGCGACTTATCCAGTCAGACATGATAGCACGAGGATGCACGCGGTTGTTATGCAGCAGAAGGTATGTATCGCGTGTACAAAGGTCGCCGCCAAGTCGCCACTGGGAAGGCAGAGAGAATGGTACCGGTCGGAGCGCAGACCGTGGTGCCGATACACCGGCACTGAATAACAAGGGGCGCCAAAGTCTCACATGCCGGTCGTCGACCTCGATGAAGCTCAACCTCCGCTGTCAACGATCGTACACATACTAGGGGCCAACCATTGACGACTGGACGTCAAAATTACAGCGGGGTGCTTTAACATGAGACAGATTCGTGTAATGGACACCTGCTTGGATTTCCATTCTTAACTCTGAGCAACGAGCAGCTTGAACTGACAGCAAGAGTATGCCCGGGCCCTCTCAAGACTATGACACCGGAACAGTTACACCAAACTATCAGGCGGAAAGTAAATCACTCAGGCTGGGATATTTTCGTGTCGGCTTAATTGCTAGCTTGACAGCCAGTAGGTGGCCTGCAACATCAGCTTGGAAGGCATCTGTGGCCACTCACGCAGGTTCCTTGATGCTCGTCAACTACGAAGCCTTCGTCCGTGTCGAACCTGAAGTTGAATGGGCTATGACCGGCGAGAGCGTCGGGAACTCACGCAGGACCTGTATAAATGGGGGAGGGGGATTTCGCTTCCCTAGGCCAACGATGCCGTCCATTGCCTCCTACCTTGATGAGACCCTTGGATGTGTACTCATCGGCGCATTCTTGTCGCTCATGTAAGTCATCTCGTCTTGTTCAGTGCATTACTAATATTCATAGTCTGTATGGATGCACTTGTGCCCAGACTCTTTACTACTACTATCATTACCATAATGATAGATTCTTCATGAAGGCCCTGGTGAGTGTTCAAGAGCACTGTACTAGTTGCCCCCTAATCTTGACAAATGTCAATAGGTTTGCACTGTCTGGTACATTGCTTTCAGAAATGTCCCTACAGTATATCTTTGCTGAACATATCATAGGGTACTTGATACAGCAAAGGCTGTTGCAGAAGTGCAGGTATGTAAAGCAATACCTGAGCAGTACATGGGCTCATTCCATTCTTGCAGCAATTGCAGTTCTACCTAGTTGATCATCATGCAGAATTGTTTGGGCTTGTGAGACTTGATTTGTGAGTATATCACACATGTCAAATAACAATATCATTCTGATCTCATGAATAAGGTCATTTGGAGTAAGTCTTTGAGCCATAAGTTGGAAGTGTTTCTAACAATGATTCAGTTTGAACAGGCATTTGAGGTATTGTGCATGTATGTGCTCCATGATTTTATGCTGATACATTGTGCAGGATATACTCAGGTTCATTATACAGAGGTGAGATAGTAAACTGGTTCTTGAGGCAGGGGAACTTACATGACACAGTTACTTCCTCTGGAAGGCCTGGCTCTGTAAGTATCAGATACTGCAACCAGTTGAGTCCACTATCCCAAACTCAACTTCAATGTCAAAGTGATACCTCACAGGAGGCATGCCTGCATATTTGGTGTGCTTAGTGTGAGTCATACCCACTCTGACAGTATCTGCAGCTAACAGTGTTATAGTTGGTGCTTTTGGGTTCCATGATAGGTAAGAGCATGATAGGTGCTTCATGACATATGGCTGACTCCATCTGCTGTATAGGAACTTCTACTTGTAAGTGCCTAATCTGGAACAGAAACAGAGTAAACTCAAAAGTTGCATCTGTGGTATGACAGGGGCAGACTACCAGCTGTAAGCATGCTCACTATGTGCCTATTACTCCTGACTAACTTATCTATTGCTAGATTTACTGAGAAATCAGTCCTTGATATTGTGCAGTATGAAGATGTGAGTGAACCCAGTCTTCACTTGAGACCCTTACCCTTCACAACATCTTAGTCAGCAGTTATCACCACCAGCACATTGGGGATTGTGACTGACATGGTCACATCAATAGCACTGTGCTGTACACTGCACCTGCAGCGCACACAGCACCAGAGGTATGGTTCTTCTCACCTGCAACTCCAAGCAGATGTCATTTGAATGCTATACTAGGACAAACAGTATGATTGCCAGAATTGTTACATACTCCATGGCCCATGGAATTGTGGTTTGGTCAGTTTGCTACCTCTTGAATTGTTGGTTCCTCTCAGATGGGCAAATAGCATCATACAGGTCTTGATGGCAGCTATAGTAAGTGGTGTTCACATTACTCTCCCTTGCCCATGAGAACCGACCTTGTGTTTCGTAGTATCTGGGCATTGATGTGCCTAGAGGATCATATATATCAGATCTGCTCAGGGACATACTTGCCACAGGTATGCCTGTTGCTTCATCAGACACAGTACTGCTAATGAGAACGGTACACTACAGTATACGCGAACTCGTTGCTCGTGATGTCAGTCAGAGAGTAAGCCCACCATACACAAGTTGAATGGGCTAACCATGAATCTAGGCTCAACATGCGGACTCACATCAGGGAACACAGTGCAGAGCTGGGGCGGACGGACGACATCGAGCTCCCGGAGTGTCAATCGGGTTCGTGTTATCCTCGTGCGAGCGTTATGTACACCCATGGCTCATGCATTCTTCGCTTCTATAGGAGACACTTCGAACACGAGCTCGTGTTGAGCCTTTGGAGTTTGGAGTGATTGTACCATGAAGCGACGGCGACATCGGGGCTGCGACGATGGATTCCGATATCTTGTACATATACAACGGACAATTTGTGAGCTGCGAAGGCTCGGAGATAGTAGTTGGCGTGCTGACGTACTGAATACACGCATGACTACGTTTGCCCAGGTGTGTCTACATTGCGCGGGGAGCCTCCCTGATGCCCGTGAGTCTCGAAGCACGTAGTTCCTGTATTGTTGAGGTCTCCTGCACGAGGTACATACGCGCTTCGGCGTTGTGTTCGAGTTCGTCTGTCCTATACGCAGGCAGTCGAACGTTCGCCACGTCCGACGAGATGAGTGCTTGACCTGACCAAGACGACCGATTCTGTGCCAATAGGTACCTGTTAAAACGTGTTGCATGACATCGTAGTGTACCCGTCAGTCTAGATGCATGAATGCACATGAAACGACGACGTGATAGAAAAAAAGAGAGGCCGTCTCTCTAGACGCGATCACGTGCAGCGCGCAGAAGCGTACTAGTATGAGGTGCAGAGTGGTACGCACCGTTGCAGCGGAACTGTATGCACCTTTGGTGTACGTGCCATCACAGCATTCCAAATAAGTTTGAAGAGAATTGAATGAAGATTCGCTCACTCATTTTGCTGCTTGCCGTCTCCTCTAGGCTATCCGGCAGTGGAGTACCATACATAGATAATGCTTGCTCTGAGCGTTGAGTACTTGAGGACTCACTTCGTGGATTTGCGCCAACATGTGATGGTTGAGTATGGCAAGAGGTGGCGCCTCTGGGTCGTCTTCTCACTTGAGACGTCTTGTTGTCGACAATGTAGACAAGCATCACTGTACACAAGGATAGAGCACCAACGACGCTGCCATGAGTTGTTCTCTTCCTTCTGCAAGTGGTCAATCTTTTTCTTGCGCTTGCAATGTCATCGACTGATGGCACGCGATGCAGAGTGAGCGCAGGGCAAACGGAGATAGACGTCGCACGTGGCCCGGTGTTGCGGCGGCGGACCTTCCGAGTGGGGTTGACGTCGACCGCCGACTGTGCGCAAAACGCTGTTCGTTGCGCTCACCACCTCCGCCCGCTGCTGCTCCCCAAGCCTGTTCTCCTATCTCCATGTCGGCCCCTCCCAGTAGTGTGCCGATATCGTCGCTGCAGAGGTCGACTTGGCGGCCAAGGCAGGGATGATCTCATCCAGCGGCGCTTGCCGAAGGCGCAGTCGCCGTTGCTGTCGACCCGAATCCGATCCTTCGCTCCAGTCTGGGCGCAAG
Source organism: Fomitopsis palustris (assembly GCA_029783445.1). Classification (NCBI taxonomy): domain Eukaryota; kingdom Fungi; phylum Basidiomycota; class Agaricomycetes; order Polyporales; family Fomitopsidaceae; genus Fomitopsis; species Fomitopsis palustris. Next base: position 92,011 of record JARAOQ010000036.1, read on the forward strand.
CAGGCGGCAGTGTGCCCATAATCATCTCGATCCCCATCGCGCGCCCACCCTCTATATAATCTCTAGAGGCCCTCGTTCTTGTTACACCGCGCCCAGGATGTCGTTCTTTCACAAGATCAAGGATGCAGTCGATCGCGGGGTGCAGGAGCTAGACGAGGGGCTTGACCATGCGAGGTCGACCGTAGAAGGTGCGTGCATCTGTGTGGTTCATGACCGTCCAGGTCCTGACAGTTATCTTGCCCTATCGCAGGCTTTCTGAACCCGAATCGTGCGTACTCCATCCCTACGTCCGATCCACAACACCGATCATACATGATACTCGACAACTACAGGGAGGCACGATGACCCTGAGGAGCAGCGCATCGACGCATTGCGTCAGGCTATCAACGACAGCCACCGATACAAGTCTTTCGCAGACATCCGTCACGGCAACTTCGTCAAATGGTGCGTTTGCAGTGCAGTTGACCCTGGAGTGGTCCGCTGAGAGTACCGCAGGCACATCGACGGCCATGACTACATGTATGCGCTCTCCGAGATCCTGGAGAGTGCACGCGAGTGTATCTTCATTCTCGTGCGTCACCCTGGTCCCCTATTGAGGCCCTGCTCATCCATCGTGTGACCCAGGACTGGTGGCTCACGCCCGAACTGTACCTCCGCCGCCCTCCCGCATATAACCAAGAATGGCGCCTGGACCGACTGCTCAAGCGCAAGGCGGAGGAGGGCGTGAAGATCTACGTCGTCGTGTACAAGGAGGTCACGCAGACGATGTCAATGAGCTCGTCGCACACGAAGGCGCGTCGCTCTATCACTCGTGTGACGCTTCACGGGCTAACGTCCTAACGTGCAGCACGCCTTAGAGGACTTGCATCCCAACATCGCATGCATGCGCCACCCTGACCATATTGGCAGCAGGGGTGCGTGCGCTCGATGGACCTCCCTTCCCATGCGCTGACCATCACGCAGACGACGTCGAGTTCTGGTCGCATCACGAGAAGGTTCGTCTGCACAGCCCCCCGCCCAACTCATCCTCATCCCCGACCGTACATGTAGCTCGTCGTCGTGGACAACCACCGCGCCTGCGTCGGCGGGCTGGACATCTGTTTCGGGCGCTGGGACACGCACACGCACCCGCTCGCGGACGTGCACCCCACGGACTTCGAACGCACGCTCTTCCCCGGCCAGGACTACAACAACGCGCGCGTGCTCGACTTCAAGGACGTGCAGAACTACGTCAGCAACGGCCTGAGCATCATCGAGACCGCCAGGATGCCGTGGCATGATGTGAGTGCCAGCTCGGTTGCGCGGGCGTGTGCTTCTGCTGAGGGCGTGGCCAGGTGCACATGACGCTGTGTGGGCCAACCGTGCTCGATCTGGTGCAACATTTCGTGGAGCGTTGGAACGAGGTCAAGAAGCGCAAGGTATGTGTCCGCCTATGATGAAGCCGCTGCTCGGGCTGACGTCGCACGGCTTTGTAGTACAGTAACAATGAGTACGTGAACCCAAGGCCACCGCAGTACTCGGCTGACCCGCGTGTGCAGTCGCTACGACTGGCTCGCACTCCCGCATGACGTCCAGGAGGCCCCCAACGAGGCCGTCTCCCGTACGTAGCGCACGTCTCGCTCGCGCCTGCCCTCTCTCATACAGGCACAGAGCATCCGTACCGCGAAGCCTGGCACAAGATGGGCCGGCGGTTCCGCCAGCGCTTCCACGGCCTGCACTACCGCGAGGAGCGCGACATGCTCGACGACCGGCTGCTGTACCCGCGCCCGCCGAACGGCTCGTGCACCGTGCAGGCCGTGCGCAGCGTGAGCGACTGGAGCCACGGCGTCCTCACGGAGCACAGCATCCAGAATGCCTGTAAGTTCTAGTAGGCCGTGCGGTTCAAGTAATTGGTGCTGACCGGTGCGATGCACGCAGATTGCCAGTTGATCTTGGAGGCTAGTCACTTCATCTACATCGGTAAGCGAGGCTTCTGTCATAATCCACGCGGATGTTAATGCAGGGCTGTGCTTGCAGAGAATCAGTTCTTGTGCGTTGTTTGCTTTGTGGAGAGTGCTCAACTAGCGGCACTGACATGCGGCGCAGCATCTCAAATACCCAAGAAGAGGGACCAGTGAAGAACCTCATCGCAAAGGCGTTGGTCGAACGCATTATCATGGCCGCGAAGGATGGCCAGAAGTTCAAGGTTGAGACCTCTAGACCACCATTCTTGCCCCGATACTGACCTCCATTAAAAGGTCGTCATTGTCATACCCGAGGTTCCTGGCTTTGCGGGACAAGGTGAGACAATGATTGGTACTTCTGGGTCATCCGCTCATGTCATTGGCCTCTTGACAGTGAAAGACGAAACATCGGTCAGGACGATCATGGCCGCTCAATACCGAACGATGAATCGCGGTGGCCATAGCATCTATGAGGAGATCAGGAATGCTGGTTATGAGCCGTATGCAGTCTCTTGTCACACTTCTACTTGCGCTCATCCAGCATCAGGTCTGACTACATCCGTTTCTACCACTTGCGCGCGTATGATCGTATCAACGCTCCGTACGGTCCGTCCTCATAACCATTGCTCGGTGTCGCTTCACTTAAGGCCCGCTTTCAGAGACGTTCATCAAGGCGATTGAAGAGCAGAGCGGCATCAAGTTCCACCAAGCGATGTCCGCGCTCGCGCGGATGTGGGTGGGCAAGGGCGAGGAGCAGAACGCGCCGAAGGAGACCTCCGTCGTGCTGCCGACGGGCAAGATGGCGGAGGAGATCACCGCATCGGGCGGCAAGCCCGAGCTCAAGACGGAGACGTACCAGCTGCCGCAGTCGTACGAGGAGGCGAAGGAGATCGTCGACCGCTGGCACGAAGTCGCGGTGCGCCTCCGCGGGCATGGCGACGTCTCGGATAACGTGGTGCAGCATATGATGCACGACCGGACCGACCTCAGGGAGGAAGGGTGGCTGGGTAGTCCTGATGAGGAGAAGGCTGCATATGTCTCCGAACTGCTCTATATCCACTCCAAGTTGATGATCGTGGACGATCGGAGGGTCATCGTAAGTGCTTGTGCGGACACTTGTCTTGGGCCTTGGCTCATGGCTGGGTAACAGATGGGCTCCGCCAATATTAACGACCGTAGCCAAAAGGTGAGGCGAAGCCTGGTCTTTGAAGCTTGCGAGTGCTGATCGCAACGCTAGGGTGACGGCGACTCCGAGATAGCGTTGGTAGTTGAAGACGAAGACATGATTGAGACCACCATGGATGGGAAGCCGTACATGGCTACTCGCTTCGCGGCCACGCTCCGCCGGAAGCTGTACAGAGGTACGTGCTCTTTCTGGTTGCTCGTAGCGTCGTCATTTACCTGTTGCACAGAACACCTCGGGCTTATGCCACCACAGCTCTGCAATGGCCCGCACGAGGAAGTGACATCCTTCATGCGCCCGGCGCCCGTGCAGAACGACGACCAGACGCAAGAGGAGGAAGATAGGCTGGTTGCTGATCCCCTAGCTGACGAGACCCTCGACCTTTGGAACCGCACCGCGAAGAACAATCGCGACATCTTCACGGAGGTATTCCGACCCGTCCCAACTAACCTCGTACGCGATTGGAATGCGTATTCGGTATGCGTTAGCAAACTTAGAGATGATCGTTCAACTCATACCATGATTCCTATAGCGTTATGTGCCCAAGGTTCTGCCTGGCCATGTGGTGCCTGACATCTCACTTGAACGCGCCAAGGAACGCCTATCTAACGTGAAAGGCGCTCTTGTTGAATGTCCCATGGTAGGTTTCTCGCAATGACATTCCTCATCTTCGCTCATTTGTGTCACAGGATTTCCTGATTGACCAGAAGGACTTCGTGGAGGGCATTGATTGGATTGGGCTCAACCCGACGCTTCCTATCTACATTTGAGGATCTAGTGTACGTTTATCGCCGAAGCAGAACATGAATGTATACTACGATCTGTATTCCAAGTTTATCGTTCTCATGTGTAAGGCAGAGATATCCGTACGACGAAGCATAGTCCGTCTCGTTTCTTCAGTGCAGTCCGTGCAAAAGCTATATAAATCTCGTAAATTACCGCATGAGCTTCTCTATTCCTCGCGGTATCTGAGATTACGTAGTGAGGAGCTAATACTAAGGACGCAGACGAATGACGCACCGCCCAGCCATGCGTGTTCGCTGCTCGTTTGTAACCTTCTAGAGCTTCTTGCATCCCGTACGCGCTGGTATGATGCATACATAAGAGGACGATGAGGGAGACAAACAACACATACGCATCCCAATTCTGCGCGAGGCGAGCAGGACGAGGCTCTAGATTTGATATAGCAAGCTTGATTTGGAGCAGTATGGCCGAGATGCTGCAGATGTATTGGCATATCAGAGTGAATTCTCTCGTATTTTTCACGAACCTGTAGCTGGGTAGCCAGCCTTGTGAAATATGAGTATGGATCAGACTATCCGCAGGTTTACGGGGCGCCTACCATCAGTAGTCAGTAGGTCCATGCACATTGAACCACCTGGTAGCACAGGAACATCAAATTAGTATGTCACATCTTCCGCATGATGCTGACCGCTGACCCCCCGTTACGTGGCCACCACCGCCCTACATGCATAGTCAGCGCTGGTCGGACGTGACCATTAACACGACTAACCTGGATGAACGGCAGTAGTCTTGGCTTGAGTATGCGGAAGAACGGCGGTGCGTGAGGAAACATATCTGGGAACCGAATCTCAAAGACGAGAGAGTTGATGCCCCTGATTACGCTCATGAGCCAACGGGGTCAGAAGAGCAGCATACAACAGATACCTAGCCACCATATCCTTGGCTAGAGGGATATGTTCGTCAAAAGAGTGTAGCTCAACAACCCATTGATATAGGTTGTCTCCGATCAACTCCTTTGGCATGTACCATCCAAGCTCTTTCAGGTTTCTTGCCTGATCTTGCTCCTTTAACATTGCCTGCAATTCTCTCTGGAGTGCCATGTTTGCCTGAGGGCTAGAATCCACGGGTGGTGGTAGCATTTGCTCCATACACGCACTGACCCACGCAGGATCGTGAGCCCAGTCGCCCCCATCTATAGTGCCTTGAGTCAGAGCCCTAGACAAGCCGACGGCACTAGCCTCGCCGTGCTTGAAAACGGTCATGTCGTCGACGTCGTAGTCAACCTCGATGTACTCATTGTTTCTGAGCGCCAAAAGCTGGTTGAGACGGTATGACGGCTCTGGGACCCTGACAGGCTTGTTAGCCATGGTCAAAGAGTGCTGAGGGTCCAGTCGGACGTAGGGGATATTGAGCTCTGCCAGTTCAGTCTGCTCCGTAGGTTGATCGGTGTCCGCTCGAACGAGAAGATATCGACTACGCAGCCATCAGTCGGCAACAGCATGAGTAAACGAGGCTAGCCCACCAGATAATCCATTCTGTGTTAGCAACCACCAGGTAGGGGTTCGTACTGACGAATGAGGACGGCATATTCACTATCTCTGCAATGGCGACACATGATTGTATGCTGAGTGAACTATTTTTCCAACCGCTTCCGCTAGTCGCTGAGTAACCCAGAGACGTTTCTGCATTCTTTGCAAAATAGACTCCTGGATGTGCCGCGTCAGTTCGGGGTAACGTGACGAATAGACCATGCTCTTGACCATTCCCATATGCCCTTCCGTTCGCGATCGTTTTGTACCACAGGCCGTGTCGAATAATCTGCGGTAGCTAGAGTTGATACTAGAACATTCTCGCTGTGCAACAGCTTACCGAGTGCCAATTCTTCAGAGGAGAGCCATGGAATGCCTGTGGGATGCCACTGTAGGGATGTATGGCGGTCAAATGGAGACGAAGACGTACATAGAGCGATGGGTATTTGACGGCATTTGCGTCAATCTTTTGCACCTGTTGTAGAGCCGCCCTGTACTTCGCCTCCGCGTCGGGTGCGCCAACACTGAACCGGAACTGTCGCCATTTCGGATCTGTCATATCATTGATACTGGTAGCGCAAAGGACGCAATTGCGGCAGGTACCTATATTCGCGACACGATCTTCTGGCAGACGCAGCTCTTCTATATGCGCTAGGCACGACCCCACACACCTGCAGTGTCTTTTAGCTTAGTTCCAGGGTTGATCTAGATCTGTGTTACCAGCGTAGTAGCTTCCATGCAGCGGCAGGCACACCGGGGGCCATATCACGTAGCTTGGGTTTAGCTCTTCCAGCGGGGACTGGTTTCTCGAGATATCGTTTCATAGATGAGATCTGGGATCGGTGTCGGCCGCATTTACCACGTACGACATAAAGGCATACGCACAGAGGGAAGCTCATCGAGCAAGGCAACGATCGCCTGGCACATCTGCGTGATAGCAACGGGTGTGCACGCTTGCCTCTATTCACGCATGCACTACACCTACCTTGACGTTATCCAATTTGTCGAAATCGCTCAGCCCATCTTCGTCGACCGAGACACCCCAGTCACACAACGGTGGCACTCGAAGGCCTAGCCCGATGGGGAAGGGGCCCTCAGAAGTGCCATGCCTGGCGGCGATATACGTGACAGAGACGAGGAGGTCAATGACCTCCGTGTTCTCGCAGATCTCGTACTGCATCGGGGGTCAACAGGGGGGCAGTCAAATGGGAGGAAGCACCCACGTCCAAGGAGGAGCCAAAGTTCAGGTGGTAGTATTGGTACGTGCACAGTGCCTTGTCGCACACGTACGGCTTCAGGGATTCGTATTCCATCTGAAGTTCTTCATGGCAGACCGAGCAATACCGAGGAGACAGCTGAGATGCGCATGATTATGATATACAACTCGATCGGGCGTGCGGGCCTACCGTCAGTCGGCGCAGCAGGTAACAGTAGGCCACCAAAGGCAGGTTGATGGGTTTGTCTCGCTCGTGCCCGAGCAGAGGGTCAGGCGGCAGGTGGTAGCTGCTGGAGAGCGCAGCCTCTTTCTCATCAGCTTGGCGAATTTGCTGCATCGATGGCCAGCTGAGTGAACGTGATCACGTAGGATCCTTGCACTCACCGTGCGCATATTCTTGAGGACGTCCGCAGGCTTCAGCTGCAGCTTCTCAGCCTCCCACGCCAATAGTTCCGCGCCCGCCCAGCCGAGGTCGTGCCCCAGCCTGAGTTGAACGACGCGCAAGAAACGCTGGTTCATCAGCGTCTCGAGCGAGGCGCTCAAGCTGAACGGCTGGAAGCTGGACTCCTCAACCAGCGGGTCTTCGATGGGCAACGCGTCCTCCAATTCTTCTTCGTCAGTCAGCTCGACGGTGTCTTCTTCGGGTACTTCAACCTGCTCGGTCACCTTCAATCCGAACACGCGCACGGCGGCGGCAACGTCCTCCTTGTGCGGCTTGTATAGTGGCGTCAGGCCAATCCGGAACTGGGGCAAGATCCCGCGCATCGCGGCGTCGGAGGGCAGGGTTCCGTCGCCTTGGAGAACGGGGTAGGTGCCACGCAGGCCTATGATGAGCAACGTGAGGTGTTGAGTGCGAGCGAGCAAACGCTTGTCCCAGGCCATCAAGGCACGGGCGGGGATGTCGCCCACTAGCTTGATGATGGGCGTAGACACCGAGAGGACGGTGTCGTCCGCGCCGAAAGGAATGAATCCTGGGCGATACTCGTAGGCGACAACTTCATTGAAGTGACTGATCTGGTGGTCAGTTTGGACTGGCAAACGCGAGGCCTCGAGCGCACCTTTGTAGCAAGTGACGGTCGAGCTGCTCCCTGCCTATTAATTGGACGCCTAGTCCGTCATCAGAGTTCCCGTCGTAGTCGATGAAGTCACCATCCACATCCTCGTCTGTGTCATCATCGCTCTCGGGCGCGTCGAGCTTCCTGGCGAGCACGGTCAGTAGTCTTTGAAGCATATCCTCGATCGTGCGTGAAGGCTCTTCAGACAGACTCTCGACTACCCGGGAGACTGCCGGCGATATGCGCTCCTCGGATGCATGGCAGAAGAATGTATGGCGACTGGGGTAATCAGAAGTGTCTAGATGACCGATCTGTGAGCTTTTGCCACACTCATCGTCGTCAGCCAGCTCACCAGAGATGAAGAAGTTGAGGGAGACCAATTCCTGGTTGTCCGCTCCCGTAACGCGGCATGTGAGCGTGTCATCTTCGTCTCCGCGTTGAAAGTCTAGGACGTGCGTTTCAAACAAAAGTTGACGTCTCCATCGGGGATTCTCCTGAGCATCCTCGCAACGCACCTGCGATTCTCAATGTGGCACATTCGAAACCTTTCTCAGAAGCGTGAATCATGTCGTCTATGTCTGCATTCCATCTTCGGCGACCCTTGAGGGCACTCTTGGCTGGCGAGTTGGCGACTGACATGGCGGGAGCGCTGTTGGGCAAGCTCACGGTCGCTCCTGTGGTCGAGGGCAAGGTGTCACGGGCGCTGCTATTATGAGAACGCTTCAGACGCTTGCGCGCAGGCTCTCCATCTGATATGGGCGAAGCCATCTGGCAATACAGACGACAATGCAAGCAAACGGAACTCCAATCTCTGGTACGCAGTCGGGTATCAGTCTTGGGACCACCCACGACGAATAGCCTCAGACTCCAATAATCAAAGCGCGGCCCAGGCCAGTGGATGCAGATGTTTGTGGACAGCCAAATGTGTGCAGTTCGAGCAAGAGGAAAGCAACAACGAAACCACCGCTTCAGCGGGATCTGGCCTGGTGCTTAGTCATCACTTAGCTTATATTACATAATATACTTGTCTACTGCTCATTCGTGCTCGACCTGCTGATCACCTAGTCTCTTTTGACAACACTACCATCGCCCGTCGATAAAGCGGTACGCACATTTGCTCGAGCTCTTCTGCTCATTCTGTCAGGAGAATAGGGGCTGATTGGCTGGCTGGCCGAGATCTCAGCTGCAAAAGCAGGGGATGGAAGTGACCGGTGAGTGGAGCGCGCCAAGCAGGTCGAACTTCGTGAAAAGTTCTGGGATAAGGGGAAAGGGATAGGCTTTCCAACTATAAGTCGATTGTTCTACCAATCTACGTTAAAAATGCACTCGCGTTTGGGCAATCGTGTATACACTTTCCACGTGATCGCGTCGAGAGTGGCGCGCGCGCCGGTAATCGGGTCGTTGCTGGGGGAAACTGTCGCAGCTACATACGGCGTGTATTCTCTGCAGATCGCACAAATTGCTTCGCTCACCGCTATAGGAAGTGTCCACAGAAATGCGTCATGAAAGGCAACACTGGGCAGGTTTGAGCCTACCCAGGGAGTAGATCCTACCCGTGAGTCCTAGACTACCATCTACGGCAGTGGTACCATCATGCTGAAGTCCCCTGAGTCGATAGCAATAACTTTCAACTCAGGTCTGATAGAGATGTCAGGATCATGCCGGCGTCGGTGCTTCACCGTCCCGCAGACACGGCAAGAGAGTCATATGGATGTACCTACATCGCCGTCTAGCGAAATATTGCGTTACTTACTGTCGCGGCGCATGGAAGGCATTCGACACGCCACCATTATAGGGGATTGGGACGCCCTGCTACCGGACTTCAACACAGGTGCCGAACACGGCAATCTACAAGCTGACGTCGTCGCCGGGTCTTGACCGTCGCATCTGACATGGATCAAGTGTCACCAGACTATTCTGCGCAGCAACGTCTTGTGGTCGATATGTCATGCTTAGTCATTCAAGTGTCACTCTTTGCTGAGCATAGGCCTGGCCGATTGCAACTGTGTAAGCGACGCATTGACTCCGACAACGTCGTACACACCAGGAGCATAGGGCGCGCCGACACCGGGGAGTTTGCGAAGATATCTCGGCGAGTCTTAAGACTGCAGTCATCGTACACCCCACGGTGAGCCGTGAAGCGCGATGGCACCCTCTTACATACGTATCGTCTTCGCTGAACAGCCGAAGGGGGCTATCGACTCGAATACCTTCCGCATCGAGGAAGCACCGCTTGACCTCAAGCCAGCGAACGATGAAGTGCTCCTCAAGATTCACTACCTCTCTATTGACCCGGCTATGCGCCTATGGATTAACGACGCTGAAGGAAACTACGTAGTTCCAGTCCGAGTTGGCGAGACAATGCGGAGCGTCGGGATTGCCACCGTCATCGAGGCGGGTGCGAACAGCGGCTTATCTGTCGGGGATCGCGTGAGTGGACAAGTCGGTACGCGTATCTTCATGGTTTCGGCGTGACGCCTCGATGTTGCTAATGACGACATCAGGTCTCAATGAGTACAGCGTCGTAAAGGCAAAGCCACTGGTGAAGGTCGAGTGGGTCCATCCAGCAGTGTTGTCATTTCTCGCCTCACGCCTGCTCCTCTACAGTCTTCCGAATGGGGCGGATTTACTTGACGTTGTGGGCCCCTTGGGTCATCCGGGTATGCAACGCGTACTCTCATTCTCGTGGTGCGCAAGGCCTGGTTGACTTGATACCATTTGCCTATACAGGTGTCACTGCATACTTGGTAGATATGCTCTCTATGTCGTTCCATACTACTGCACGCTCATCGTCCGGCCTCTCAAGGGCATCATCGAGACGCTCAAAATCAAAGCGGGCGAAACCCTCGTAGTCACCGGCGCTGCGGGTGCGGTCGGCTCACTCGCCTGTCAGCTCGCCCGGGCGGAGGGCGCCAAGGTGTACGGTATCGCCGGCTCCGAAGAGAAGTGCAGGTACCTCGAGGAAGAACTTGGAATTGCGAAGGCGTTCAACTACAAGAGCCCTACGTTCCGCGACGACTTTGTGCGCGACGTGGGCACGTTTGACGTCGCATACGACCTTGCGGGCGGTGAGATATTGGATTTCTTGCTCGGGCGATTGAATGTGCATGCGAGGGTGCTCTTGACTGGCGAGTACCATAGTCTGCCCTCAAGTTTGGCTTGGCTGACGTTGGCATTCACTCCAGGTTCGACCTCGACGTACAGTAAGCACATCAGGGCCTCGTTTCATTGTTCTCCGGGTAACTAGTGCCTTTCCTTTCAGACGGCCAGTCCTTCGCCTACAAGAGTATGCCTAATATCTGGTTGAAACGCGCAAGAGTGGAAGGCTTTGGACTGTACGCTGTTTCCCGCCGTGCTTGTGGCCGCGCGCCCTCGGCTTACGTTCGCGCAGACCGGACCACGCAGCACGGATTCCAGAGATCAAGAAGATCCTTGAGGAGAAGGTTGCACGGGGTGCCCTGAAGTTCAGGTACCACGTTGTTGAGGGCATACGGGAGGCCCCAAACGCGATTGGGATGTTGTTTAGAGGAGAGAACAATGGGAAGTTGTACGTCTGCGGCCATCCTGATATGTTAGTATCCCTCTGAAACGATCTTTGCATATATAGGGTGGTCAAGGTATCAGAGGAATGAAGCTCTTGCGCAAGGCAGACCAGTTGTAAAGATATCAATTCGCGACCAGTTATTCTGCTCGGCAAATACTCGGCAAGTTTGTCTCCACGACGTACAATTCCACGTCGTATTAGCACTGCAGTGAGGGACATCATTGTAGTCGAGAAATCATGCCATCCCTCCGAGTCGGAAATCATCAGTTCACTCAATGCCTAGCGCCTTCTCGCGCTGGTTGTCAACACGTTGTTCGTGTCTAGGTTCGCCCTGCGTGTCACATCCCTGTCTCAGGTAGCTGACAAGAGGCCAACCGAAATTCATTTACCATCGAGTAGAGTGCAGTGACCATCGTCGAATATCCTTCCACTACATGTACTAAGGTGTTGCCGGATGTTGAGTACTGACATTGTGTCAACTGTGAGTGATCCTTACGCAACACGCAAGATGAGTACAAAGGCATTGATAACGTTCTACGTAAAGTCATTACAGGCGAGCGACAAGTACATGGCAAACAGATCGGGACGTTCGATAGATCAAGAGTAAGTAACTCCGTACAGTCTAGTATCACAACAACAGAGTAATAACAATACATACATGCGCCGCAACGGCGATTCAGAGCCAGCCCTTAGTTGCTCGGCAGATACCCTATGCTTCGCCAGTATGCAATCCAGCGATCCACGTCTTCGCGCGTGATGCCAGGCAGCGACGGATCTTGCAGCGTGGCGGACGCCTCAAGCGCGTGCTTCAAATCCATCGAGTGCACGAGTGTGTTCATGATGTCAGGACGTGGGTTGCCTGGCTCAGCAAGCAGCGGCAGGCGGAAGAAGTCGAGCAGGCGCAAGCCGCGCTCGAGGTATTGAGTGGAAGCTGGGTCCGCAGTGAACGTCAAGCCCGATTCGAGTCGGGAGAACCACTCGGTGTACGGCGCGACGGGGAGGTTCAGAGCGGCGGAGAAGTGTTGGATCGCAGTCGTCCAAGGCACTGGACGAGGGTGCTGGACGTGCAGAACACGAGCAGGAGCATCGAGGAAGTCGAGCATGGCAGCCGCGGAGGTATCGACGGGGATCCAGGTAGCATCACCAGAGCCGTCAGGAACACAGCCCAATGCGAGACTGGTGGAGATCATGGACGGAATCCACTCCGTTGTGCGCCAAGCACCGTTCGCCCCACCGCTGAGCTGGCCGAGACGCACGATTGAGGGATTGCACACATTGCGCTCAGCTGCCCTCTTGAGGAGCTGTTCTGCAACCCACTTCGATTCGCTGTAACCAGAACCGACGGCGACGGAGGGGTTGTCGATAAGCTCTTCGGCGATAGGATCCCTGGTGACATGGCCTGCAATGGGGTTTATCAGTGAATGCGGCAGGAAGACGGTAGGCATGACGTACGTCGGAAGATACCCGCCGTACTGGCAAAAAGCAATCGCATGCGCGACTGTGCGCGGGATGCCGTGGAGAAGTCTAGAAGCTTACGCAAGCCAGCGATGGCGGACTCGAAGTTAGCGAGGGGCGTGCCAAAGTCAATGGGCCAGGCTGGACGAGGACGAATCGCGTCAATAGGTGTGTACTCGATTGGCAGAAGTTCTCATACCTAGGTGTATCACGTGTGTCACACTTTGAGCAAGTTCCGAGTATACCTCCGAGCCGAGGCCCAACTGGTACGCAAGTAGATCACCCTCGAGTACGTGAAGGGCATCTGACTCGACGATACCAATGTCGAGGCCCCTGGATTCGAGGGCAGTCTTCTGCCTAGCCTTCGCCGTCTGGCCATACGCGCCCTTGCGCACGAGAGTGTAGACCTTTTCGCACTGACCCCCTTGCAACAGGCGTACGAGCAAGTGCGCGCCTACACTGCCGGTGGATCCGGTGAGAAGAACGACCTTCTTCACGTCTTGCTCTTCCTTGCAGGCCTCACGGGTTGGTAGATCCTTCCCGTATCGTTCAAGCATCGCCACCATCTCCTTCTCCTTGGGTCCAAGCTGCTCCTGTCCTGCGGTGGCGTCCTCGCCGGTTCCGTTGGCGAGTGCCTCTTCGCGCCGCTTCTCCAGGTCGGCCACTGTGAGGTCGGCAAGTAGCTGGATCTGAGAGACAGCTACAACCTCGCGAAGAGCATGCGACAATGCTGCAGCACTGAGGGAGTCAAGACCGTACGACGTCAAAGGCACCTCCGCGTTTAGGTCACCCGGGGCAATGTCGAGGACGCGGCAAACAACTGACGCTACTGACGCATCCGCACCAGCATCCTGGGAGTTCTCCTCGTCGGAGGCAGGGACAAGATGATCGTAAATGGGAGAGCGGCCGAGGTTCTTTTGCACAGCCGCCCAGTCGAACGCCGGGATGTACTGCCAGGCGCGGTTCGCAGGGCCAGAGCGCACTTTCTGAATAGCGTCACCAATGTACTCGCAGAGCTCTGCAAATGAGACATTAGTGGTCCGCGAAAGCCTCATACGTGAATTGTCGCGTACCCCATCCCGTCATACCCCAGCTGTGAAGATGCTTAAAGCGCGTCCAGTACACGATGTCGGTCGTGGAGATGGAAACGTGAAGACCGGTATCAAGGATGAATGGAGCAACGATTGTGCATGCAGTCGAATACTTGCTCGTCAGACCAGTCAGGCCTGTGTTCGCACTGAAGTCCACATGAGCGATCGTATCGTGGAACCGAGCTAAGATAGCACTCACCATGCATAGTTGGTCTGCCCAGCGTTTCCAAACAAACCACAGACACTAGAAGTAGCAACCACAAACTCGAGTTTCTCGATGCCTTCCTTCCCGTTGAGCACGTCCTCGAGTACATGGAAGACGCCGATCTTCGCTTCGACAGAAGCTTCGAAAGACTCATGTGTCTGCATCGCGAACGTTCTGTCAACCATGGCAGCGCTCAGGATCATGCAACCACCGAGGGGGCGCTCGAGGCTAGACAGCAGCGCGCGCATAGCGATAGGCGACGTCGCATCGACGGCTTCAACCAGTAGCTGGAGATCCGGAAGCGACTCGAGGTATGACAACAGGCGCAGAGAGACGAACTCGGCCTTCCGAGTCAGTGATTCACGGCCCGAGCGTGACGTCAAAACGATGCAGCGAGCACCACGCTGAGTAGAGTGTCAGTAGCAAGAAACACCAATACAATGTGCTACTCACCTCATACATCCAGAGCGCGATTTGCAGCCCAAGACTCCCGATACCACCAATGAGCAAATACGACTTTTTCTCGTTGAATAGGTCCGTAGCAATGGGCACTTCGGTCGGCAGGGGGGCGTCGATCAGTTCCAAGGGGCCGTGGACGACCTCAGAGTATTCGGGGAGTTTGCTCAGAGCCAGGCGCAGGACGTCGCCTACTGTCCACGGGTCCTCAGCAAGGAGCGCCTTCAGTCCATGGCGTGCATCCGACCAGTCGAACGTCTTGAGATCATGGCTGTGAAGCAGGTCGCTGAGGAATATGTTGTCATTGGATCCAACTGAACCTGAGACGACGTGTGTAGGCTTCTGGGACACAGCTGCCCGGACATCCGACAGAGCGGCTTTCTCCGACAGCGGAAGCACTTGCACGCCAAGGCGGCGATACGTAGCCACGAGTTCGCTGCCAAGCGCAGTATCAGCGTGGGTAACGATCATCTTCGACTTTGCGAGACGAGTTGGGTTGGAGAGGGCAGTCGGACCGAGAGCAGAGCCGGCGATAGCGTAGGCAAAGATGTGAGGAAGAAGTCCGTCAAGAGGTGCAAAGTCGGCCAGGCCACCAACATGCGCCACAATGACGTTTGACAGATCGCCTACCGTGAGTCCAACGACTGGCGACTTCTTGCCTTCGACGCTCCCGACGAAAGACCACGCGTCGCCGAACTTCTGCGCTACGCCAGTGACGTTCACAAGGACGTGATCCTCAGGGACACGCGGAGCCGAAATCTGCTTGAGGCTGCCGCTCTCATATACCCAAGGTTGGTCCGCATGGAAGGGCGTCTTCTCCGCGGGAGGAGCAGATTGCACGATGCGCGGGGCAGAGACGAGGCCATCAGCACCTACAGATAACTCGTCCTCGCAGTTAGGGTCTACGGCCAGCTGGTGAACCGCTGCATTCCTTTCCTCTTGAGACCAAGAAGCGTCGAAGACGACATCGTGGACGTTCCAAGAGCGGTACTCCCTGCGGATTGAACGACTGAAACCAAGCGAAGCATCTCCGTCCAGCCCGGCTGTTGCAGTGAACCAAAGGGAAAGCGGCGCAAGAGGATCGACCTCGGCAAAGAAGCGCTGGAGTTCAAGTTCTCGACCCCTGACGTACTCGACGATGCGCACGTTGAGGTCAGCGGAGCCCTTCTCGCCCTCAGTTGTAGCATAGCCAGAGTCTGACGATGCGTCACTGATAGGACTGGTACGACCATGAGGCTGAGCGGCGTGAATGCGCTTGACTCGACGTTCGGTGGGCTGGAGAACTAGTTCATAACGGGCGTCGATAACCTTGGCTGTTTTGCCGTGGAGGGCGACCTCGAGTTCGGTGATGGTGCAGAGGCGCTCGCCTGCTTCAGTGACAACAGCGAAGTCGTACACCAATGATTCTGAGGCTATGTTAGGCAAGCCTTAAGTGTCAGAGGGATATCAAACTCACCAGGCGTCCACTTGACGAACGTCGCATGCGTGTAAACCTTCGCAGGGAATGGGTTCTGAAGGAGTGTGTCATGTATGGCGAGAGTGCCAATCTTCGCCGGGAGGTAGTAACGACCCTTGTCTCTGTTACCCGTGATCGCGGGATGAACCAAGATGTGCAGCGCCGAGTCTAGAATGGCAGGGTGCAGTATGTAGTTGGATATGCTAGTAGGAAGACTTAGAACATGCCAAATGCGATCAAGATCGAGAACTAACTCTCCAAGATCGGCATCAGCGCCGCGAACCTCAACGAGAATCTCTTCTCGACCACGTTCATCATACCCACGCCCACTGGAGATGATCCGCTGATACGTCGGACCGTACTGAGCGAACGAAAACCCGTCGTAGAAGGCTGGGGGTCCCTTTAGTAACGCGGCTATCATATCATATACGCAATGGTTGGCACGCACCCTTCATCTCGATCGGCTTCATGCGCTCGCGGATCTGTGCGATATTCACAGGAGGCAGGGTCATAGCATCATCGGTCTTGGACAGATGGCCCTTCGCATGGATCCGATTATACTTCGAGGCAATAAGACAACAGTGCAGCGATCAATACACGCGCAACGTACCGTAGGTGGCCAAGTCTTCGTGAATTCCGACGCTGGCGCGCTGTGGACACTCCACTCAGTCCCGTTCAGACGGACATCGACAGGTGTCGGCTTCTCAGATGATAGCGACAGGATCGACATGAACTCTACGTCCCATAGCTTCCTTGCGCCGAACTCGAGTGCCTGGCTGCGAGTCAGCAAACCTCGGTGGGAATTGTGGAGAAAGCACTCACCATCTCCAGATAGCCAGCGGCGGGCATAATGGGCTCTTCCTTGATTACATGTTCTGCAAGCACGGGGTGCGTCTTAGTGTTGATCCGGATTTGAGGGTAGTTCAAGGGACCGTTCCTGGGCTGGTGCAAGCGCGTGACCTCGAACGTGGAGGCGTAGTACGGAACCTCCTTGAGAGCAAACGGGAAATCCGGGATCACTTTGTCAGGGACCTCCACGACACCGCACAGGGCATCAAAGTCGATGCTGTAGCCTGCGACGACCAGCTTTCCTAGCGACTCCATGAACGTCTGCACCTCGACTCCCTCGGGTGCCTCTGACGACTTGGGCCGCCGCACAGGACACGTGACGAGCGCGCCTGATCCAGCCATCGAGGACACGTAGCTCGCCAGCACAGGATGCGGACCCAACTCGACGAACGTCGCGTTCGGATGCGCCTTGAGGAGTGCCTGCATAGCGCTTGTGAACTGGACAGGTCCACGAGTATTATCCCAGAAGTATTCAGCAATGAACGCGTCGACCCATTGTTCACCGGTCAATGTCGAGTACGTCTCGACCGTGGGCTTGGTGACTTGGTACTTCGGGAAGACCTCTCCTACACGGCGCTTGTAGTCCTCCGCGCAGAGTTCCATCATACCCGAATGTACGGGGATACGCGTACGAAGCCTCGTCGCGAAGATGCCTGCCTTCTTTGCCTTCTCGACTGCCTTGTCGATGTGCCCAGTAGCACCGGAAAGCGTAATGGCGTCGGGTGAGTTGAAGCACCCAATCTCGAGCACGCCCGGGCCGAGTTCGGCGGCGACTTCGGCGATGATCGGCTGCGCGCGCTCAGGGGAGCAGGCAAGAGCGGCCATGGTACCGTCTTCCTTCTCGAGCAGAGACATCGCCTGCCCGCGAGCAATAGCGAGCTCGAGTGCGAGCGCCTTGGGACCTGCGCCACTTGCGTACAGGAGAGCAACCTCTCCGGCCGAGTGGCCGACCGCGGCGTCAGGGTGGATACCGAGGGCCGCAAGCGTGTCGATCAATGCAAGTTGCAGCACAGTCAGCGAGGGGAGTGTGATCGCAATGGGCCAGATAGCACCAAGCGTCTCGCTGCTGATCGTAGTATCTGCAAAGAGCCCAATATCCTTGATCAGACTCTGCCCCGTCGCCTTGAGATACACTTGGTCAAGCTCGTTCACGGTATTACGGAAGACCGCGGAGGTCCTGTACAGGTCACGTCCCACTAGATACAAGTTCAGCACTACAGGTCGTATCGTTCACATAACGTACTCACTGTTCCAGTGCTGAGGGCCCTGTCCGGAGAACACATAGACAAGGGGCCCCGTTGTCTTCGGGGCTAGGAGCGGCTCGCTGAATCGGGAGACCTTCCCGTTGTTCAGAACAGCAAACGAGCGCCAGGTCATGGACCGGGAACGACGCCCCAAGGCGCGCGCGACCGCCTGAGGACTGACATTGTCTCTGATCTCCTTGAGTGACTCTCCCAAAGCCGCAGCAGACCGAGGGGAGAGACCTGCCGCGATTAGCAGTGCAGGCGCCTTGTCGCACCAGAACGAAGTGGGTACTTCCGGTCGTGCAGGAGCGCCTTCTACGACAACATGTCCGTTCGCACCGCCAATGCCAGAGCTAGTCATGGCGATGAGTGGCCGCCCCGACGGCGCCCGGCACTTGAGTGGCTCAGTCTCGACTGGGACCCTGAAGCCATATTCTTTCCAGCGAATCTTCTGGTTCGGATACTTGAAGTTGACTGTCGGCGGAATCTTACGTGTCTCCAAAATGGATGCGACTTTACTCAGAGAAGCGAGGAACGCAGTGATCTCGAGATGGCTACGACAGGCGTCATCAGCGATTGGTCAGCGATCCACCCGCTACCACGCACCCGACGTTCCCCTTAACAGAGCCTATCACGAGCTCGTCGTCGCGCTTAAACTCGGCGCCTACCCAGTTGGCCTCAGTTGGGTCACCCATGGCAGTACCCGTCGCATGCAGTTCAATGAAATCGACTTCCTTGGGCGAACGCCCGGCCTGTCGGAATGCGCGAACCATTGCGTCCTGCTGCGCGGCCGCCACCGGAGCATTCACAGGAGCGAGGGAACCTGATGAGTTCACGCCCGTGCCGAGGATCTGGAGTCTCGTCAGCGGACAGCTCGATCAGAATGTCGTCGCTACGTACGGTGGCATAAATCTTGTCGTTGTCACGAAGAGCAGCATCAAGAGGCTTCAATACAATTGAGACGACACCTTCTCCGCGGCCGAAGCTGAGCACCGGTGGTGTTAATAGCGCAGCGTGAAGTATGTGCCTAGCAACTCACCCGTTCGCCGATGCGTCGAAGGGCTTGCACTTCCCGTCTGGTGAAAGCACACCTCCTTGCGAGTAGAGCACCCACTCTGAAAACCTGTGGTTGATCTGAGCACCTCCGACGACAGCTGCCTCACATTCTCCGTTGCGCAGGGCTTGCACCGCCAGATGAGTGGTGTAGAGCGTAGAGCTGCACGCAGTGTCAAGCGCAAGCGAGGGCCCGCGAAGGTCCAGATGGTATGACACTCGATTCGCGACCATGGACGGGCCCCAAGCAAATGAGCCTCGAACCTCTCCATCGTCCTAGCAGAAAGCGTCTGTGTCAGTGCGATGGCCAGCCCGAGACAAGCGGGTACGAACATGTCCCGAGACAGAGAATATGTCTTGGTCCACTCCTGACATGTAACACCCAACGTTCCGGCCTCTGTAATCAATCCCGGAGTCCAGGAGCGCGAGGAACGTTGTCTCAATCAATTTACGAGTGCCCAAAGGCATCAAGCGTGCATCCTTGCTGGTGATGCCGAACTCGACATGGTCGAAGAGACCGATGTCCTTCAGAAACGAACCGGTATCTGTAACGACTTGGCCGGTTCCTGATCCCTTGAGCCTATGAGACATAATAAGGCACGCTCAGCCAGAGTTCCATGTCACCATGCAACTGTAACTCACGTGTGGATGTTGAATCGTTCGAGAGGAATCTTCTCATAGGACTCGCCGCCAGACAAAAGGAACTCAAAGAAAGCTTTGTGATCGAGATTTGTTGAGCTCCAGCTACCGCTAGGCAGTTCTGCAGCGATACCACACTAGATGAACGATGAGCAAGGGTGAGTGCATGACCACATGACGATTCACACGTACGAGAGCGATGGGAAAGGGAGCGTCCGGAGACATGGCGGATACCAATTCCGACCTGGGGGACTCGTGAGTGAGCTCAGCTGGGTCTTATATCATCGAAGTTACACGTTTTCCGCTACTTCCCTTCGCGGACGCTAGATAGGTCGAGAGATTCGTCCCCGAATCATGATCTTGATAGTGCCGCCAACTCTCAAGCACCACTGTTCCGCGGCAGGGGTTGTTGCGCTCAGTCGATCAGCAATTTCCGGCGCTCCCAGGCTGCAATTGAGTACCAGTTGCCTGATTGCCCCGCCAGCGCAAACAGCAGGCGCTATTGAGGTGGCTCGAATCTACACACAGCACTCAGAAGCCTGCCTAGGCATGTCACAGATCCGACTCTAGTGCGGCAATGCCTCGCGGAGCCATCAACCGCCCTATATAGCTGATTTTATCGAAGGGAAGGCGGACGGGAGATATTGGTCTAAGTCGAGGCATGGTTGAATACATGTGACGCACGACAAGGACTGGAACAGGCCCGGATCTGGAAGGAACACGAGCCTGCCGGGAAGGAGCAATGATGTTCGATCGCAGCTTAGCTGGTCAGGGCGCCATGAGGAGGCCCGGGTCTCTCTGTACGGCATTTTGCAACGTACGCACCTAACATGACGGGAATTTGACAATCCTGTCGGACAGAGGGCTGTCTACTCACCGCTGTCCATCCCGCTAATTGCACACTTCAGTGGCAGATTGACCGTGCACGCGTAGGCGACACGCACTTGCTGCTGGCGATAAGCCTTCACTAGATCAAGATGCGCCTCTCTCCGGCATTCTTGGTCCGGAAGGAGGCATAATGGCAGCGTCAATTTGCTTCATATGACGCATTGACGCATCGCCGTGGCTCGAACGTGTTTGATGATTTGCTGTTGGAAACCCTCGCGGTAGGTTTGCTCGGGCTTGGGTCCGAGGTTCTCTGACTGTAGATACGCGGAGGTCGTGGGTGGTGTCTGATACACGAGTTGCATGTATCCAGACGGTGGTGACATGTCTTCGAATGGAAAGCAGCTAGAGTATGGAACAGGCAACATCGAAGGCGCTCAGTGTGTCGCACAACCTCAACGTGGCGAGCTAAACGCACTTTCGCCACGAAGTATTTGCCAAATAGGGTTAGTCGAGGGGGATCAACCTGTATATCCGGCCCCTGGGAATACCTAAACCACGATTATCGATCCCTTTAGCGGGCTCACCGGCCAAAGCGGTTAATCTCCGTCATACGCGGTGCATGATCAATGGATGCCCTTACCTTGGATCCAAAACTCACTTGGGCAGGATTTCTGAAGAACAACTTCTGGCATGCATACGCCCATCTCGGGATCCGGTGGTTTAGCCATGGCGTACACCTCAATAGGGACCATTCAATGGCCTGCTGCAGCTCGCCAATCCTGACTTCTGACGAGGCTCGGGGAGACCAAGTCCCGGAAGATTTCATGTGCGCGAAGGAACACACAACTGTATTCTCCTTCATCTGTCGCTGTTCTTAGCCAATCCTTTTCACTACATTTTGCGGCAATGCAGCGCCGCTTGCTGGAAGGTTTGAACTAATGGATCATCTTCAAGCTGCCGCGTCTAGCCTTTGGAAGTCACACACGGCGGGGTACTTCTTCTCACGGCCGCGTTCAGCATCAACTTCAGACTGAACTGACGCGACAGCACTCAAACAGACAGATAGCACAGACATAGCCCGGCCTATGAACTGAGGCGTGAGCTCTGTGCCGGTGTCTGGCGGAGAGAATATTAAGAAACGAAAAGCCTCAATTATCCAGTGAGACTGGTGGGGGAATAACAGTACAACAACATCTTTTGGTAGTCGAATTACACCCACAAAACCCGCAGTCGGTGAGCCAGCGGTTCTCTAGGCACAGATGACAGGACCAGGCCCGTGAACCGCAGCAATTCCGCGGTCCAGTCAGACTCTACTTACACGTGCTCTCCCGAACGACCCGGTCTACGAAACTCCGTGTGTCGAAACGACGGAGGTAGAAGGCTTCGCGTCGTGCTCCGGAGAGGCTTAGTGCCAGGAGGACGGAGCTCGCCGCACTAGAGCCTCACCACGCTGTTGACTTCACATAGCCTGCCGCCGCGTCTTTCGCCGCCTGTACTTCGCTGTCTCGAACGACATCGGTGGAGATCGTGATGACCGTCGGAAGCACCGACTGTTGTTGCTGACTATTGTAGGTACCGATGTAGTCAGGGGATTCACTAGCAGAAGCCGAGTCGGCGATGAGTATCAGGGTACGCTGATAGAGAATCAGGCGTACGTCGCGTTGGGGCGCTTGACCCTGGAAAGTGGGATGGCCGACTTGAAGGAAGGGAACTTCGACCTTTTGCTTTCGAGTACAAAGTGCCTGACGTTCAGGACAGCAAGGAGTGAATTGGTGTAAACTGTATGATAATGAACACGTCTCAGAAGAGGGCTCTGATCAAGCAACGATAAACACTGACTTTGGGTGCCAGGGAAGTGGAAGACGAGCCAGAGAAGTACGTTGCTCTGCTGGAGCGCTGCATACTGTACACGGCATTGAGCCCAAATTGTCGCGATACGGGATCACCTAGGATCAACGTGCCACTTACAGTTACTAGAACTACAATTTGCAATATGCTGGCGTCCCATCGCCATAGTCAGCGTTCCGATTAATCGGGACAGATAGAGGGTCGGACGTACGCAGTCAAGATGCCCCGGTTGACCATCGAGAATGTCAGCCACCATATACGGCTCTCCGACCTGACAGAGGTGAGCCACAGGCCAAACATCAAGAAGGCACTAAGCCAAGAACTCTACTCACTGAGCAAGCCCTGTACGTCTGCCGCGCAAGATCCAGCACAGCGAAACAGTGATAAAGACGTCGGTGATGCAAGCGGCGATGGTTTGCAAATATGCAGGTATCTGGTACACGTTTCAGACTCATGCTCCGCAGGGAGCACTGGTGAACCTATCGACTGACCTTCACGCGCGCAAATGCAATCGGCACGAAGTTATTATTGGTGCTAAGTGAAAACAAGAGGTAAGCAGAGCAAGCAAAATGCCAACCCAGTACTCACGTAATGTACACGTCGGCTGGGGTGGCGAGGATTGGTTAGTGTAGATCGGTATGTCAAAGAAGGTCCTGAACTGACCAAAGCCACACGCTAGGCGAGGTCAACTCAGCTAAAACCTAAGATCAACCGCAGGCACACGTACCCAAAGAGATTACAGCTATTAAAACAGCAGTCGACAACATAGGGGCCCGGTACCACTTCTCCGCGAGAACTAAGTGAGATTGTCAGCTCACACAAGTACGTCTGTCATTGAGGACGAAGACTCACGGCGCCAAATGGTTGCTAAGTAGTGACTGCAACAGTGACCACGATCGGTGAGTAACTCAGGGCGAATTCACTCCAGCGACTCATACCATTGCACCACGAACACAGAGATCGCCTGCATCGGTTTGAGTGAAGGGTTTGTGCGCCATCAGAACGTTACGACATACCGAAAGACTGTACTGAGCCTACAGGGGAAACATGGTAAGCGAAGCTTCTCACGCTAACCATAGACACCTACTCGAAATGACCTAGGTACGCGTTATGTATCAGCATATGGTGTAGCTACGCGGGCAGAGCGACTAACGGAGGTGCATAGTTCAGTGCAGTCGGGTTCTGATGGTTGGAGATCGTGAAGTACCACAGAACCTACACACGATGAGCATTGCCGAACTGCGCGTGGTGCAGAAGACCATACCTGGCCGTTTTCTACCGTGGTTGCAGTGTCCAATGCCCTACGGTTCCGATCGAATAGGTCAGCGCCGGCTCATAGTGATATCAAGGCGTCCGCCGACCATATAAATGCAACCTATGAATCCAATGAAGTTAGAAGGCTTCTCCGCATATGATCGGCGGGTCACGCACCAAGAGCTTCAACGCCTTCGAATCCTTCGGGTATTCCTTAATATAATATAGAACCTGCGCGCAGGTACATCCATACAATCTGCACAGATGAAGGGGTTAATCCTTGCGGTGACCCGATCAGACACTGCCCACGAACATGCCCGAGAAGAGAATGCCGGCGAAGAAACAGCCCACGCTCCCGTCGAGATGGAGGTTGAGCCCAGTCATGGTGGCGGCGAAGGGAGGGACAAAAGGTGGGCACTGAGCCGTCACACGGTAGATATGGGAAAGCTCCCGGAGGCAAACCCACCCTGGGTCCCTGGCGATTGTCTCGCGACCAAGAGCGGGCGGTTCGAGACAACCCAGAAGAGAAGCAGAAGAGGAAACGCCGGACCTAGATGATGATGTGCCAAAGGGGATCTACGGTGATCCGTCCTCGCACAGTGATGGGCACTATCCCTCAGAATATGCAATAAACCCACAAGGTGAGCACCGTTGAGGCTATGCAGACGTGTCGGAGCCATGTCCACTGTCCGACCTCTGATCAGAGACAAGCCGAACTAAGTCTAAACAGGTTTTCATAAACGCCGCTCCTTGGTAGGCCATAGCGCTGATACTAGTTTCGGTTACCCCATGCTCGTGATAAATCCCGGAGGCCGTGACACTGCAAGCTGACTGAGAGATCAGTCCGTGAATTCTTAGCAGTAGATACCCACGCACCCTGGCCTAGAGAGAGCACAAATTTCTCGGTAGAATTCTTACATCCGGGAGCATCGTTATGCATCCATTTTCTGACAACAACGTTCAGGCCACCGCAGGGGGCGCGCACGATGACCGGGGAATGCTAGTGAGCCTCGCGGTGGAGGTGAAAGATAGACGAGACCTCAGTTACGTGGTTGCCAGATCAGGTCATGGTCTTTTGATCGCCGCTAGCGGACCTGATCGGACTGTCATTGAAATCCACGTGCAGCCACCGATCGGTGGCTCGGACTCGCTGTTTCGATATCATCTCGGGATGCGCGACTGGACGCCACCATGTTCAACTCTTTCCTCTTGTCCTCGCAGGTTAACCACAAGTGAAGTATCAAAGGTAATGGCGCGCAAGTCACAGACAACCCAAGGAGAGCTACCCCATAAACTCGGTATCTGACTGCCCATCGCACGCTCCACACTACTTGACGTTTGTCCATGTGCTTTGCAGGGAAATAGTTCCTACCCAGCAAGTCGAAGATCCACTTGGTTGATTACTGTGTTCCGTCAAAACCCGTCGATGAACATTATTCCGGGAGTTGGCGCCTCTCGCTGAAAGATCGCTGGCACCGCATCATGATGCTGATGCCTGCCTGAGCCACTGTCACTGTCAGAGACTCTGCGTGGCTGTCTCGACCTCCTTGGGCAGCAGTGGGCTCTGGACCATGAGCGTAGTTCAGGCTTGGACCTGGCGAATAACACACTGGCCGTCGTCCAGAACGAGTCTCTGACCTTCGCACTTATCGGTATGCTGCTTTCGTCTATCTCGACCTGGGTCGCCGATCGCCTGCAGCCCTGAGCGCTCATGACAGTCATATCTATACTTACTTTGATCGCGTCTTTCTGATTGCTAGGCTTCCTTCTGCGCTCTTGTTGAGACTCTCAGAGCCAGCAATCCACAGTATGCCTTCTCCGTCCAACATCCTCAAAGCAGTGTCCCTGGCACGCAGAACGACTGCTGCTACCCGATGCTCGGGATCCTGCCGACAACGTCGTTGCTGTGTATGTACTGCCTGTCCATTCAAGACATGTTTGCGATGTCAGTTGTCTCCATCTACGACAGAGTCAATGCAGCGCCGCTCGAGAGCTAATCACACCTCCGGCCGTTTCGACTTCGTGCTCCTGTCGCGGCGTTATCAGGTTTGCCAGTGTCACTCCTTGAATCAGCCGGCCAAAGCAGCCGATCAATGCCCGCACTCTGGAGCAAGTTTCGCGGTACAACCTCGCGAGAATTAACGGCAAAGAGCGAACTCATTGGGTAAGCCTTTTTCATTGGGTGTACTGTATCTACGTACAGTATCGCATCTGTCCACCATAACCACCAGTACTCTGTGTGTCCCCTCCCGAGTGGCTGCTCACCCCCTTGCTTGGCTATATGCCGGACTACGACGTCTGTTCCCGCATTACCGTTGCGAAGGTCATGACGCTATCACTAATGAGGTTGCGCAAGGTATGTTATATTGAGGTCGCCTCGGCAACGCTCTCACCATAGTACGAACAATCTCAATCTCTTTCCCACTGTGTATTGTTCGGCTCCGGAATGGTGGTGCCCTGTATCCCAAAGGCTACTATGGTAACGCATTTATTGCTCTTCATGCGACGAACGGCCACAGGCTCTGCGAAAGCATCGCATCAGCATTCTCCTGCAGTAGCGCATCCGGGCTTCCTTCAAACTAGTTCAGCGGCAGGCCGGCAAGCAGAAGCAGAAGAAACATGAAGTCGCTACCACTCCCTTGATCCTTCTGACCTCGTGAGTAGATTCGTCTCCAGACGCTAGCCTTGTGACTGTCAACTGCGCCTCGCCGATGACCGTGTGCGGCTTGTGCAGTTGTTCACACCGGGCGGATGGCATGCGCAATTGTACCGCCACACAAATCCAGCGACAGCATGTCGTTACGTGGTATCGACTGGCGGCATCTCGTTAGCCGACATGTAAGTGCCATTGCTTCTTCGCGATCGAGCATCCCGCGAGCAGCGACCGCAAACCACGCGCATCGCGACACCGTTATGGAAGCGAAGCGCCATCCTTCAGATCGCCACTAGTAGCTGGGCTTGCCACCGATTCAGATCAGATTCTGACCGTCGGCAAATATCCTGCCTTTTCGTAATGCGATCGCACCCGGAAGGCGGGGAGGCATTCTCGAGTCCGAAGGAGGTACATACCAGATCAATCCCGGAAGCTCAGGTCAGCGGCGGAGGATGAACGTGATTTTGATGCGATCGCACCACAGTGGCTGGCGGTCGCCCGCGGCGGCGGCATGTGGTCCTTATCGAAGGTGTTCCGCAACCTCCGATGATCACGCATGACGGGATTCTGCACTGGCGGTCTTGCTATTGCGGGTATCTGTCGCGCGGGCTGGGTCAAGTCGACGTGACGCTTGACCTGGCTGTCCGGTGAGCTGCAGAATCTACTTCGCCTTTCAATACATCCCCAGTAGGCTTCACGCTCCCTGGAAGCAAGCTCCGGCACGTCTGCATTTGTGTTATACTAATGGCGCTCCGAGCCAGTGATGTGCAGTGCCGTCGACAACGCAATTGACCATGGCACAACCTCTTATATCAGCTGCGGACGACGGTTGCAACAGCTCCATGACTGACGCATGTCTGAGTTGCATCAAAGCCCTCGGGTCTCGGACTAGCCAAGCATGATCATGACTCGCAGCGTGCAGAGTGTGCAACAACTTACTGAGAATTCATGCAGTCGGAGTGACGCCGGGTATGGCGCAAAAATGCCATTGAGAGATCATGGCTCGACGTCCCCAAGTTTTCAGGGGGATCGACGAGATCACTCCAGATCGACTACCGCTCATGGTAAGACTAGCGAAGAACGTGGCAGCTGCACGTCACATCCCTTGGAAAGGAGGAATGCTTGTATGCACACACTCATCACACTTACCACTGGCAGAATGGGCGTATACTATACATACACGACAGGGCATCATTGAAAGTGCATGCCATCGTACCCCTCGCGCGCTGATTTTTTGCAAATTTTCCCATATAACGGGTGCAACACCATTGGCCATGACACCGGGAAAAGGCGTTCATAAAGTATATCTGTGTCGCGGTCGTCAGCTATCAGCTCTTCTGCTATATTCCTGCAACCATCCACGTACCTGTATAATGGCGATCCGTCTCCTAGCTCGCTGAACTCCTCAGCCCTATCAAAACGTATGCCCTCCTTCTCGCACTGCTCGCGTTTACGTGTGTTCAGCCGTGTATATTCAATCATGCCGATAACGCTCAACGTCGCGCTGCATCAAGGCGGTCAGCGGATGAACGATCACTCATGAATGCAGAAGGAACTCGCGTAATGCACGAGCACGCTATATTAGTAGCATGCCCAGGACGGTATCTCGGGCTGTCAGCTGACCGATAGATGAAGGACGCGACAATGCTGCAGAGTGCGGTGTCGGCGCAAGTGAGCCACCGCGGAGAAGTATGAGCTCACGATCCCGAGTTGCCTATCGTCCCCATGATCGCGATCATGACGCCCCGCTTGACGTCTCCGCCTGCGTTTCCTGCGGTCCATGCCAGTGTGCAGAGCGAGGCCGGGGTGAGACCACAGGACGCGATGAGTGTGCCAATGTATCCGACGATGGGGGTTGTAGTGGTTAACAGTATGACGTAACCGATGAGGGAGAGGAGTGCAGAGGCGAATATGAATGGACCACGGACTCCAGCCCTGTCAGACACTATACCCGCTACCACAGTGCAGAGACTGCCGATGATGTTCGGAGGAACCGAGAGAAGCTGCGCATCGACTGAGGAGTATCCTAGGCCGACGATGATCGTCGGTAAGAAGACGGCAAAGGAGGCCAGAGGCACAACGAGACTGGCCGTGTGCGTTTCTATCACTGAGAACCGCTGATGACGGCAGAATCCACGTACAAGAAGTTGATCACAGCAAACAAGTACGCGTGTGGGTCTCGAAGAGCCTGGATGAGGAACTTCTGCTTCAACGCTTTAGACGAGCTCACGGTGTCTTTCTTGAGGGTCTCTATCAGCCACTTTTTCTCCTCCGGCTTCAGAAAGCTTGCCGTATCCGGGAACTGCGTCTCTCGTCATGAGTCTCACAATCACAGGAGGAAAACACGTACATCTGGCATGACGAAAGCGGAACCTATTGCAATGATGACTGTAACTGTTATGTTGCCAGTCAAGTTCAGCGCCGCGATGCTACAAGCAGTCACTCAACCTATGCCTTCCAGAAGAAACTGTGACGCCATGTATTCACTTGTGCTCCACGAATGTACATCGTTTTCACTCACGATCCATGACCAGCCTGCCAGGCCGCCGATGCTAGCACGGGGGGTTAGCATGATAAGCCTGCTGAACAGGCCAAACCGACCCGTTCATCTTTTCTATCGCGTAGGCCAATAGCCCACCAAATGCACCTGTAGCCAGATGAGCATATCACCACAAGCGGCTATAGGATGCATCACCGGAGAGGTTAGTTGCTGCGACATAGATGGCAAGACGCTGCGCCTGAGCTTCTCGTGGGTACCAAAGGGCAAGCCAGAACGAAAGACCCGGCCAAAGTCCACTCTGACAGCGCGCTGTGAGTATGCAGCGGTCCAACAGGAAGTGCTGACTTGCCTCCGCCGCCCCGAGGAACAAGCGTATGCTAGCGGTTAGATTAGTCCGGGACGAAGCCCGCGTAGCGCGGGGCTTACACCAGTAAGCCAGGAAAGTTCTTGACGAATGCGGTACAAATCACGACGATACCCCAGCAGGTCATGATAAATGGAACTGTGGCGGAGATGGTTAGCACGTAGCAGGCGCGTTGAGGTAGAAGCTCACTCCATTTCGATGGCCGGAAATACTTCAGCCCCATGTTCCTAGGTAACGGAGGTTGAGCTCTGTTAACGTGATCGAAGCGTCGAGCGGCTTACGCGGGTACTTCGAGTGTACAGTAAGGGATCTATGAGGTGTGCAACGGTCAGGGATGAAGTGTTCATGACCAAGGTAGAGGGGCGTACGTAAAACAGTGCACTGATGAGGTTAAACTGGACACCAGTTAAACCCAAGTCCCCAGTGAGCCCCGCAATCTTGGCATTCCCTTGGGTGGACGAGCGTCACAGATGGTGTAACAGATAGTCGCTGAGCCCTTCCACTCACCAACATTCGTACGATCTCTGCCAATTGCCTTGATATGAGCGCCGCAGAATCGAGAGAAGATGGTTTCGGGCTCACAGGTATGCTAGCAAATACAGAATGGTGGCGACGGGCAACAGACGCATGTCCAGCTTCCGCAGCACACGCTTGCGCAACTGAGCTTCTGGCTCCTCTTCGCATATCAGCTCTGAGGCCTCGACGAACGCAGTCTTGACGTCGCCGACCGAACTCGTCTTCTCAATCTCGGACATCGTGGACGAACAGGCGGGGCTAGCGAGGCCCCTACGCAGATACGCCGAGCCGGTGCTATATACCTCCGGACTCCTGGCATACTCAGGGATGTATTGCTCCTGGAGGAGTAGCAATCCATTATCACCCTGGGACCTGCTGCCAGGGATTGCGGCAGCGAGCCGCCCAGGGCCACCATCTGACTGGGATTTCCGGTATCTGTTGGTGGAAGCCAAACCACTGAACGCCCTCACTAGCCTATAACCTTGGATGCAATGCCTCACCTGACTAGCGTCGCGAATAGCGCGGACGACGGAGGTTGAGGACGGACCTCCGAAGGGCTGCCATGCCTCGTCACGAAGTTGCTCGCCTGCCTGTTTGGTGACACCGTGAATACCTGGGAAGAGCCGTTCAACAGATAGCGTGCCTTCACTGAATCGGTGATCCTCACCTTTGGGGCGTAGCTTTGCACTTGGATGGAAGACTGTCATGCGGTCAACGTCTTGTATTAACATGACGGCCCTGCTCTAGAGAACAGCCTACAATGTTCACTTTTTGTCCGACCGTAAGGGTGAAACTCACCTTGTATGGACACCCGCATCGCGTGCACATGGAGGTTTTCGATGTTCTACTCCTGGAGGATATTGGTGGCTGAGAGCGAGGCTGTGTGCGTTAGTACGGGCTGGCCCTGTTCAGCATTGTACCCCGCTTTATCCTGGCTGTACCTTCCCTCTGCCATGCCCTCTGTTCGTCCGTTACTCATTGCACGAGCACTTCACACAACCCCTGCAGAGCATCACCAGCGGATAGGTATCCCGTCATTGGAGAGTAAGGTAGCCCAGGCCCGAGCCACCCAGGGCCGTTGACTGCGTCAGCGGCGGTCGATGGGCTACACCAGCGCAGCCAGAGGCACACAAACACACAACGCTCCGACGTTGACAGCATGTTGGGCTTGTTGCACAGTTCACAGTTCCCATCGAGGGACCTGCAAAGCCCATGCCGTCGGGCCACGCTCAAACTTTGACTAGCACGACTAGTAATAAATCGAGTAACGCCGAAGTCCTCAATGGTGCATGATAAGGAGGTAAGCATCTCGTCACGTCGTTGCCACAGCATGTGCAGCTGTCTCATTATCAGACAGTGGAAGACAGCGGGCTGACAGGTTGGACTTACAATCGACGCTACACGACTTTCACTTAGTTGGATAGACTCACAAGAATACACCGTCTGATCGATACGAACGCTGTAGCGAATGACCAATTCCTGAGGAATAGTAGGGTGGATTGCTGGTCTAGGAAGGGCACAATTGTGTTCATAATGGGTGGTCTGCTATACAATGGGGTCAGAACAAGCGAAGCGGTAGAATGACAACGCTGATGAATCCTTCTACGCTATATGCCACTAGATCAAGGCCTCAAACGCTGGACGATACACCGTCAGTAGGAAAAGAGCCTGGGACAGATCGTATAGTGCGCACCCCTCCCTGATGCAAGATACTAGTGTTCTATGGGTTTCCGGGCTTCGAAGAGGGCGACAACGCCGACGACTTGTACGTCGACCTGCTCAAAGTAGCCCTTCAATGCCCTCTCCAGGTACACAGCTTCGTCATTCTCGTTGCCGAACCACCCCTTCCAGTTGTGCAACCACAGCAGTGCGCGGCTCAGCCACGTGTGGTTCGGATGCCTCCCGAGGATCGTCGCGCCGTACAGAACGCCTCCGGGAGCGAGGCCCGGGGCAAGGGTTGCAAGGACCTCGCTGGCCTTGGGCGGGAACGAGCCTGGGATGCAGTGCAGCATGTAGAAGAGGGATATAGAGTCGAACTTGCCGTGCATCGGCGCGGGGAGCGGGTCCGTTGCGCTCTGGTGCAGCTTGTCGATGGTGCCCTTGTACCCTGCCGCGCGCAGGCGGGCCTCCGCAACGTCGAGCGCTCTCTCACTGAGGTCGAGCAGGGTGACGTTCTTGCACTTGGATAAACGGCCCACCGACTGTGCGGTGTAGTAGCCTGTTCCGACTGCGACATCGAGGTGTGCTCCCTCTGTGATGTTCTTGTTGAAGAAGGGAAGGAGGACGGAGCTGGTCGGGCAACGCCATACCCAGAAATTGAAGAGGCCCAAGCAGAGCCAGTCGTAGATGCGGAGCAGCGGGGAGTTGCTGTACAATTCCGCTGAAGTTCCCATGGTGTTTCTGAGTGCGAATTGGGTGCGAAGTGAGAGAGTGCGAGTGGGGGGTTGTCTGACTGGTACTGGGCAGCAGGCCTGCAGGACCTGCCCAGTGCCTGCC
The DNA here is from genome assembly GCA_029783445.1 of Fomitopsis palustris. Lineage (NCBI taxonomy): Eukaryota > Fungi > Basidiomycota > Agaricomycetes > Polyporales > Fomitopsidaceae > Fomitopsis > Fomitopsis palustris. The sequence continues at coordinate 124,132 of JARAOQ010000036.1, forward strand.
CGATGCCTGCCTGCCGGAGCCTGAGCGACGCAGCGGCGGGCCGGACGCGGCCGAAGAAACGTCGGGCGCTTCGTGCGCGACGCGAATGTGGCGCGCGCAAAGCAGAGGAAGCGCCCTTGAACGCTGAGCACCTTGTTCGTCGTCCATCTCGTCCTCGCCGCCAACATTGGTCTCCATATTCTCATCCTCTCTCTCAGGACTGGGCCTTGCTGAATATTTTTGCGGCTGCTGTAATGGCAGAAACTCTCTATGCGTCGTGTGCGCAGGTCCTCTCTGTATGTCAGGGAGTGGACGACCTCAACACCTTGTTGGACCCTCAAACCGGTTTTGCTCCGCGGCTGAGGCAACTATGCGCGGAACAGTGCGTGTCTTATTCTTGTTGATAATGAACGTAGTGCATTAAGCTACTTGATCTCAGGTTGGCTGAACTCGAAGAACGAGGGCCTGGGGAAGTCTCCTTGTCTGAAATCGAGAGCTTGAGGCAGGAGAGCGAAACATGGGCATTACTACAAGCCATCATGCCGTGAGTATACCTCTCAAGCTTGCTTACGGCTTTTTGAATCTGTTTTCAAAGATTGCGCAAAACGGAGCCCCCGCGATACCCCGACCCTCGCACCTTGCTCGCGTCGAATCCCTATACCCCTCCAGCCATCCTTGCACAATCCATCATGAAGTCCTCTCCTTTACTCTCCGCCCTAGTAGTCGTGCGCGAATGGCTCCATGACTCTGCGGCAGCATCCCCACCACTCGACCCCGGCGCGACCAACGGCTACTGGACGTTCACGAAGCACGTCGTGGTGCAGAACCTACGTATGGGAAACACTGTTGGTGGCGTTGTGTCAGAGATGGATCCGGATGCGGTGAATAGAGGGGCGGGGAAAGCACTAGCGGTGGACGACGCGGTACGTCGGTGCAACTATGTTTTCTCTCTCTTCGGCCACTCACGAAGGCACGCTACCCAGAACTACGAGAAGCTCCTCATTCAGGCCCTCTTTTCTCTTGTTCGCGCAGGTCGGCTAGAGGACGCAGTGGAGATGTGTAGACGGGCAAAACAGGACTGGCGCGCCGCGAGCATCCGCGGTGCTCTGCTTCTGCGGTGGAAAGGCCTCTGTGGGTACCAACCGTACATGTATGCTCTTGCCTGACGCGTCCTTCTCCCCATAGCAAATGTGGCTCTTGATGAGGAAGAGGAAGAGGAAGACGGCATGGCCGTGGAGGATGGGTGGCGGGGGAACCTCCGGCGGAAACTGTGGAAAACGACATGCACGCGCGCGGCGATGAACGTACGTGCGCGATCACGCCCTCCTTGTTCTCCATACTCACATCGTCTAGCAAAATCTCTCTCCGACAGAGCGCGCACTGTATGCGGCGCTTGCGCCCTCCCCACTAACCGCGACTCCGCTGAAGGCAGCGTGCAAGACGTGGGCGGACCAGCTCTGGGCTATCGTGTCCATTGCGTGCGAAGAGCGCCTGACGGTGGGCCTCGCCAACCTCGCGCGCGAGAGTTTCTGGGAGGGCGGCCTCGCAGCAGTGGAAGCACCCGATCCGGAACAGGCCGACGAAACGAACGCCAATGAGGGCCAGATGGATACGGGGGAGGAGAGTTGGGAGAAGGAGGTCCTCGATGCGCTGGAATCTCTCGACAGTATCGTGGTCGAAGAAGGGTACGTTTCGTCCTGTGTGATCGGTGCTTGTGCTGATGAGGAGGCTGTAGGCCCGATGCGAATGACCCATTCCATGTCTCGCAGTTGCATATCATCCTGGACCGGACGGACAAGCTGTTGGAGGCGTTCGCGAGTAGCCTGCAGCAAGGGGAGTACGACACATCATTGCCACAGTGAGTAGCCTGCATGCATACAGTCTGTGCCATCTTCTGACGTACTTGTCTAGGTATGCCTCGATGACCCGCTTCTTCGCACACCTATGCCTATACCTGAAGATGATCGACGTCGACGTCCCGCCTCTCGCCATGCAGATCATCCTCGAAGCATACCTGCAGGTCCTCGAGGTGCGCTACTCGCCTCTGCAGCACGCATACACCCGCCTAACACCTCAACCAGTCTGCTGGCCAGCGCGAGCTCATCGCGATGTACGCGGGCGCACTGGGCGACAACGCCGTCGAGCGTTATGCCATGTTCTTGACCTCCCTCGAGCTATCCGCCGACTCCGCAGAGCGGCGGCTCGCGCTGACGCGCGCGCGGGAGCACGGGCTCGACATGCAGCGCGTCGCGGTCGCCACGGCGGAGCGCACGATCGAGCGGTCGTTCCAGGTGCGTCTATACTTCTGTGAGGATCGCCAATTGCAACGTTGAGCCGTGACGGTGGGCACAGAAACTCCCGCCCGCGAAGGGCCCGCTACCGTCGGTAATCGGGATGCAGCCAGCGGTGTCGGACGAGGAGCTCCTGCTCCTACGCTCGATCGAGTGGACGACGTTCATGGAGAGCACGTACACCACCGCGCTCGAGCAGGCGAACATCATACTGCGGTATTTCCTCGGTGTGCCCTGTTCCGTTCCAGATACCTATCCTTGTATACTGAGTGACGCCGCGCAGGCCGTGGGCGCGTGCAGGTCGCCAAGATGCTGCTGGACATGCTCCCCGCGGAGCTCTCGTCGATCCGCGAGCCGGAGGAGCTCGCGACGGAGCACCTGCATTACCGCCAGTTCTTTGTTGTGTGGGAGTCGCTCTCGCGGGTGGTCGAGTGTCAGGCACTGGAGGCGAGCAGTATGAATAGGGAGACGCGTGCGGCGTGGCTGGACGATTACAAGGTTCGTGTTCCTCTGTGGATCCCTGCCTCCCCCTGCTCACATCCATCTCGTAGCTCTTGTTGTCGCAGGCACGGGAACAGGTCACGAAGCTCCTGACGAATGACTGGTTGATCATCGAGGCGGAGCGGACAGCGAGTGAGTCTACGTTGTGAAGCTGTTGTCGTCTCCGGGCTCATCTTCACCTTTGTAGCTGACCGCCGACGAAGAGAGCTCGTGCGGATACGCCGAATATACGTCCCCGAGCTGATCATACGCCTGCACTCCCTCCTGGTTGCATCAAGGTCCAAGGTGCCAGAGTGAGTGCCCACCGACATCGCTCCGTTGGTTCCCAGGTCTGACATGCCGCGCTCTTGACAGGAACCTCAAACACGCGCTCTTGCTCGCGAACATCGTCGCAGACTCGCGGTACAAATTGACGGACGACTTCGTCAGCCAGGACGGCCGCCGCTTGGGCGACTACCTCGGCGCGGTACGCCAGGCGATCCTTGCGGGGCTCGAGGCGGGAGGCTCGGATCCGTTCAGGATTGTGACGTTGTAGATGTGGATAACGTATCTCTATAGTTATTGTACTGACCCGCAAGCATTCTGCAGCGAGTCGCGTTTCTTGCAAAGTCGCTCTGGCCTGGCGAGTCGCCGAAACGCGGCCGGGCCGACAACCGATCCCAGCATCCATCGATGATGTCACGCATACATTGACGCGTCGCGACTCATATAAAGGCAAACTCGAACGGTGTCTCCGCGACGTCCCCCTACTTTCCCCCACCACCTACCCAGCATTACCTACAGCGCATGTGCCTACCACCGCGAACGCGCAGTCAGCGACCTTCATTGAAACGTCGAGTACTGCTTGGCGTGAGCTCGTTTTCATGGGTCACCATGTTCCCCGGGCCTGCATACAAACCGAGAGACGTAGAGTTGTCTGACGACATTTCTGCATCTCTGAAGAAGAAGAAAAAACAAGTAGCCATCCACTGATGCGTATCTCTCCGCGCTGTAGAGCATGGAGGTCAGTACGCCAATAATCCCAGGTTGGTGGCCCGAGTAAGATCTAGATGACCGCTTGTACTAGTGCACAATGGCATTAGAAACTTTGTATCGTATCCCTCCGCAATGCGGAGGGATACGATACAAATTTCAAAAGTCCCTATTCACCTCATTACTAAGTACATTCTATTGCGGTCAACAGGGGTCGTCACCTCGTCATGTCTGGCTGAGAGTGGGCTCGCGATCGACCAGTATGACAGACTCGGACCTCTCCATAACGCCGTCGTCGCCTGAATATCGCGACAACTTGACCCATTGTTCCCGTTTCATCTTGGGTCGATGCGGTGCTGTGTTACGCTAGTGACTGGTGTACCGCTCCAATACATCGAACACCATCACGCCTGGTTTGCTAGGTGGAAAGCATACAAGACGAGTCTCAAACGCGCGCTCAGGTTTTGCTATCATAGTCACTGATCATCATGACATTGACGAGTCTCATCGTGAGGCAAACATCGTCGATTCGTCACCATCGCGCAGAGAACTATTCCAGAAGCCTCCGACGGCTATGGGCACCAAGCGCGACTAGGGCATCTGAAGAGCCAGAGTAGCGAGAAGCGTCGTGGACCCCTCGCGGAAGGTATCCGTTGTGAAGTTGATAGACGGGACGGGATCTTCGAAGGTGAGAAGCGGCGGGGCTACCGGGTTGGATCCCCATTGCTCCCATGTTACTCTGGAGAGGTAGCTAATATTAGGCGCAAGGTCCGGGGCAGCGTTCGGGTCGAGGTTCGTCGCGAAGTTGACTGAGGCCACGACAGTGTGAGTGCACTATTCCTGGCTGCCCGTGCAAGATTAGACATACTGAGTGCGTCTACTCCGATATAATCGATGTCCGTGAAGAACTCCGGGATGTCAGAGCCGTGCGATGCTCCTAAGTATGGGGTGGACTTTCCACGCCTATAAACTGAAGGCAGAATTCAGCTGGGTGTTGAACTGATCCTCGAATACACATACGATATGCCCATGCATCTTGGGTCTGCGACATAGTCGCCAATACTAGCCGACGAGGAGCCTCGAACTGCCAGTCTCCCGTGAAGGCCGCTATTCGCTTGAACTGAGGACTGCGACACGGGAGGATTTATAGGAGTATCGGAGCTTGAGAATTCCTCTACTCACGTTAGTTGGTTGGCATCTCCGGTATCAAAAGGCGACCCCTGCGAGACGAGTCAAACACTAGCGCAGCACAAAACAGCCGAAGCATACGAGGCTGGGATCCTGCGGATAAGCCACTCCCACAGCAAGCAACTCGGTGGGAGAGGCGTCTGGCAAATATCTGACGCGGCATCTGAGTGTGTGCGGGATGGAAACAAGCGGTAAGACGTACTCAGTGTGGATGTAAGCCAGAAACTCCTCGTCGGTCCTAAGAGCGAGCTTGAGTACTAGCAGCATATGTATGGGGGAGAAGAAAACCAACGTGACGTTGATGTTGCCCAAGGAGAACCTCGTGCCCTCGTCGTCACAGTCACCTGAGATAATCGGCACCTATGATACGCAGTCAGACCTGGGGTCTCTAATAATACGCAGGGGTCCGAGTCGAGCTTACCTTCGCGTACTGGCCCATGAGAACAGATCTCTGTGGGTTCTGAGGGAATAAGTCGCCATCGAGGCGAGGTTGCCACGCGAGATTATGCTCGGTGTAACTCTGATCGCTGGGTGTCATGTTGACTGCGGCTATAATTTGCTCTGCCGAAGCCTGGCGAAGGCAGGCCAGTGTGTCTGCCTGACCTGTGCAGCCGGTGTACTCGACCAATAGGTCGTAGTAAGGCTGCCCCGCGGAAACGTTTCGCAGAGCGTAGGGAGAGCCACTTTCCTGCATCAGTCACAGAAAGTGAGTAGTCGAGGCAATGTCCGCAGTTATTGAGGTCGAGCGCTCACCATCACAGCTGCGCGGAAGAGGCCTGCTGGATCCCCGTTGTTCATGACGAGCTGGAAACCAATAGAGAAAGCACCTGCGCTCTCGCCCCATCTATGAGATTGAAGCTACGTCAATGGTCCGACCGTTGGCTAGAACAAGAGACTTCACTCACATGGTAACCTTGTTCGGGTCTCCACCGAAGGCAGATATATATTGGTTGACCCACTGCATACCAAACCGTTCTGCGACGAAGTGAGTCGGCGAATGCTCCGAAAGAATGGCACCAGCAAGTCAGTCCACTTACGATCGCGCAATCCAATGTTCGTGAGACCTGCTTGGAGCACTTCTTCGCTTGCCAAGAAACCAAATGCTGGAGCCCGAGAGCGTCCAGCCTCACCAATCAACGTGATTACATATACCATCTGAATACCTACCGTTGAGCCGATAGTTGATAGAAACGAATATGATTGGTTCATTGAGCACGAGCGAACGCTCAACGATCGCGTTTCCGGGATTACTGGCCGAATTGCCTGTCTCGAACGCACCGCCATAGATCCACTGCATAGCTCCGGTATCATGCATTGCCCCAATGTTGGACTGGCTCTGACTCACGAATAGCACAGGTAGATCGTCTCCAGCAGCCGCACTCACAGGCTTGAGGACATTGATGAATAAACCTGGCAAGACACAGGTCGGTGAGTGTTCGTGAAGAGTCCGGGCACATGCATATGAACAACTCAATACGCACAGTCCTCTGACTCGTTAGCCGGTGGCGTGTTACCAGAGAGGTTGAAAGGAAGTGAAGAGTCAATGGCTGGTGGTTTGCCGACTTGATTATAGCATGCCGCCCCGTAGGAGGTAGCATCATATACACCCTCAATCGCCTGTGGTGGTTCCGGTGGGGCAAAGCGCAGATCACCTATCCTTATCGTGCATGAAGGATTAATACACTTGTCATTGGTATTGTTGGACAACTGAAACCTACGGTGCTTGAGCATAGGGCATACCAAGGAAGGAGGTGATATTCCCCGTATTGTTCCCTCGGAAAGAGCCATATGGCAGCGTCACGACAGGTGCCTCAGACGCGACGGCAACGCCTGCCACGGACCGGGTAAGCGTAGCGCATAGATACTAGTTATAGTTGCTAGCAGCGATCGCATGACCGCTCAAGAGGTTCACGTAGCAGTGCGAATTGAGTACTGGGATTGTGTTGATAGGTTGCCTTTATACCCGTTGTTGGGATGGACTTCCTTGTCCTCCTTTCGGCCGTCCGCAGTCCCACAGTAGTGAGAATCTGAGACGTTGCGCGTATATACGCAAGTATAGATGCACAGCCTAGACGGGGATGTTATGAGGAGAGGAAGTTAACCTGCTGAACGCTGGAACGCACCGGAGTCTGTAGGGATTCTGGGTGTGCCTAAGCTTATTTTGCCGCAGTATCCTCATAACATTGCAGGAAAAATTGTGATGCAAACCATACAGGGGGAGGGCTCACTGCTAATAGTAGGTAGTTGCATTGGAAACCACACTTCTTGCGCTATGCGGCTGAGATCACTATGTCCCTGGTGTATGCAGAGGAGCTCGTCGAGTCGGCATGAGCCAACCACCATGCTAAACGAGTTCATGTATGAAATATCGATCCGCTCTGCATAACCCAGAGGAAGTAACAGAGTGCACTTCTTACTAGTCGGCACGCTAACGGTTTCTTCGGCCAACCTCTCGTTGGAGCTTAAGCAGGCGCTGTGCTCTTCCTTCCGATCTTCTATTCTCGTTGTTGCGGGGCTCCGACGACATCCTGGAAGAAGGGTGACTAGTCATGGGATACGAGACAACTACTATGGTGTAGAAAGATCGATCCGGATGCAGCCCGTGAGAACGGAACGCGGAAAGCTAGCCATCGTTACTTCATTACTTAGCAGTACTCACATTTTGCTGTCTATATCATGAATCATCTCTGCGGCATCCAACCGCCAGCACTGAGAATACACGGACGTCGGTAAACCATCCCTCATGATAGAAGATACGGTACAACACTCATCGTATACAAATTCCCTGGCCGTCGCGGTCCTGTTGGTCTCGAACAGTGGAGAGCTCCGATAATCAGCTGCGACGAAGACCGCTCGTGAATGGTGATACCAGCCTGTTCTGTCAATCGGTCTGGTGCATTCGCTATGATCAACATCGTGGGTATGGTGCTTATGTATGAATATTTCAAACATCTGTGACTAGTCCATGGATGGTCGGGATAGTATGCGAGTGAATGCGTACAGAGCATCATGCTACTACGTTCACCAGAGCAAATCTGCGTAGTGTCTCATGCGTCTCAACTTCGTACAGTGCCCTCAGAGAACATATATCGCCCCTTCGCCAAGTCGTTCAGGCTACCGCATGACCTCGGCGGTGCTTATACGATTCTCTATTCGACCTTCGCATGACCTCGGGGCCTGCGTACCAATCCGTTCCGAGATGCCCTCAGGTGTGGCGCAAAGAACTGTGTATGGGAAGCTTCTCCACCTCTGCATCCGATTGGCCCACTCAAAGACCACTGGGGAAGCAGCCCTCCGGAAGGAGGGATAACATAGCGATAAACGACGGTCCCGTCAACCCACATCGGAAGACCACTTCGTCGAAGAGCAGGTCGAAAGAGAACAACACAACTTCAGCTGTACATACAGCACAATGAAGCCATGATTCACTACTAAGTCAACCACTTCTCAGATGGAATGCATACTCTGAAGCTCCGCAAAAGCACGTCTTATAGAACTCCAGGAAACGACCCGCGCGCTACAAATCGAATCATTGCCGATGGCTCGAAAGACTCGGGCCGCACAACAAGGCCCGTCGTGCGCATAAAAGGTGAGGGGCTTCCCTGCGGCCGCATTATGAAGTGAGCATAGTTGCAGTACATGCAGCGCACGCTATAAGACGCCAGTCGTGTGGCAAAGGGCAGGCAAGGCACCCTTGTGGAACGGCAGCTCTGCAAGCGGCTGCCGGAGAGTACCTCTGCGCTGGGAAGTGACCACCATGACTACTCGACGAACGATAGGGAAGGAAGACTGATAGAGGCGATGAGCGGATACGGAGCGCACCTTCTGTTGTCCCAATCCGACACCACGCCTGCGGACGACAACTTAGCGGTGTGCAGCCGCATGCAGTGGGATGCTGCGTTGTGGAGTCGGCCGCCTATCACGATCAGGTCGCCAACTGTTGGGCAGCCCATTGCTGCCAAATTGCTGCCGTAAAAATGTAGCACAGATGCCATCTTGCTAATGCATGGCATGCGGCAGGCAGTTGCTGGTGCCGCGTCTTGCATGTATATCGTCTTTGGGAACTCTGGAGGCCCAAGTAGTAGTAGTGCGGCGCCCCAGTGGTCAGTCTCATTGTATTACGGTAATGCAGAGCATTGCCGCGCCTCTATAGACGCAACTACATGGAAGAGTGCAAGTCTCGAACATGCACCATGCTTTCTTTACCAGTAGAACCTCGACGTCGGCAGTCCAGTTCTGAGAATTAAGACTGACGTGCTGCAGACTTTCAAGCTTAGCACTACCGTTGTTATATGCAGGGGATCTGTACATAGGTCTGTTGCGCTGCAAAGATGTGAGTCGCGATAGCCAGAGAGATTGACTTTCCGATACAGATGCAAATACAGCACATGAAAGGGGGAGAAGGCTCGGAGTCCACCGTCTGGCTGCGGGGTTTCGGAATTTGCTATATCGGGCAGCTTAAATTACTACATGTTGTATTTCCTCAGAAACATCACCGTTATTGTTCCTCGACGTCGACGTTGGAATACTTGTTTCCGTACTCCATCACTGACTGACGACGACTGGAAATATCGTTGCCGACGCACCTCCAACCCCGAAGAGAGAAGATTTGTCGGGAAAAAGCGTGCCAGTAAGCGAGCGCTGTGTAGCGCTCGCGATCCTTAGAAGGAAGTCGGTGGCGATACGGGTCAAGAGCGCGCAACGGGCCGGACAGTTAATTAGACTGTGATTGGTCTCCGTAGCTTGGCTACCGTTCGTACGTCTACCAGGCTGTCTTATATACAGGTAAGGACTGTAAAATTTCAAGGCTGAGCAATCGGGTCACGAGGGAGTTGAGTCAATGAGAGTGAGGTCTAGAGTGGGATCGAACGAACGGTAAAGTAAAATCTCTGGTAAGGGTTGCGGATGCAACGGATTAGGAAGGATAGCACCAAAAAGGGAAACTCTGTGGCGGGGTGAGAACTGGCCCGCTACATACGCCCTCCAGCGCGTGTTCAAACAGGCGCTCTACTGCTTTTCCTTCGGCTGTCTGCCTCGCTTCTTCTGTACTTGTTTCCTGGCCGCCCGCTCTTCATCGTCATAGTCGATGATACTCTCTGGGTTGAACTCATCGGCGTTTTGCATCTGGACATCGACGTCGCGCGAACCATCGGCCCGAACTGAGGAACTGGCTGCGGTAGCGTACGACTTTTTCTTGAACGACACACCGGAAGGCAAGGCGCGATTAGCAAACGTCCGGGAGACAGCAGGCGATACATCGCCAGCGGGGAGAGGCGGAGGCGCTTCGGAAGGAGGAGCTGGGACCTGGCCCGAGGAGGGTGGAGATGCCGGCGGAGCGACGCGATCGCGATCGGGTGCCTCGATCGACGGCGCGTCTGGGGTAGCGGAGGCATCGGTGGATCTGGAGTGGGGCTCGGGATCGAGCATAACAGCATCCTCGGGTTCGCGTTCGGAGGCAGGCGCGATCGGTGGCAACAGCGAGGAGGTGACAACGCTTCGAGGTACGTGCTTGCCTTTGTCCTTCCTCGATATACCCGCGCTGGTTGACGACCTAGGACCGTGACGCCCTCCTCCTGGAGGACCGATGTTCGCGGGCTTCGCCCCGAACAGCTTGCTCGCAATAAGTTTCTGCGCGCGCTCGTGCTGCCGCGCCTGACGCTTTTGAGCAATGAACTCCTGCTTTCGTCTTTCGCGGCGAATATAGTCTTGCTCCAGGTAAGCTCGTTCCTTCTCTCTTTCCTCCTCCTCCTGCTGACGGAGTATCTCGGCCGCGGATCTCTCGGGCACGAGTTTGTCGACAGGGATGGGACGACCCGCCGGCATGATACTACCGTGGACGGGGTCATACGCGGAGAAGAGGTACGCACTCTGCCGGTCTAGGTTCCAGAGTCGTTGAAACTCGGGGTAGCCTCCAGGTATGACGATATCTACGATTTCAGTATCGCCTTCACTGAAAAGTCGTCGCAGGAGTTTATCGAAGTCGCGATAGGCTTTAAGGAGCTCTGGAGGATACTTCCAGGTGGTGCCGTGGTCAGGGTCCTTCAGGAGGCCAGACACACCGTCCTCGTCGCGCTCGAAGAAGGCATGAGCAGTGTCCATCGAGGTATTCGAGTGCTGCACAAAGAAACCGTGAAGGAGGTTGGCGAGTAGATGGTCGAAGGTAGGTGGGGGGTGTGCGTCTTGAGGATAAGGGGGAGGCGAGACTTGCTGAGGTTTGCGAGTCTGCCGGCGTACTCTACGCCTGCGACGGTGGGTTTTTGTATTCCTGTGCACCGTCGTGCCGAAGCCTAGACTTCCCAGGTACACCTGAGGATCGTCCGGAGGCTGTCCGTTACCCGCACCCAGCTCAGTAATATCCGCGCAACCGAGCAAATCGAGGTAATCCGCGGTGGCCCCTAGGTGACGGATAGACGAATATGGAACCCAGGTGCGGTCGCCGGATTTCCATTCTGCCTCGAACAGTGCTGACTCCCCTACGCCGGTATGTGAAATGATGCGCTCGACAGCCCATTCGTTGTCTCGATCCTCAAGCTCCGCGATCTGACTGTCCAGCCTCCCGGGAAACAGGCGGTCATCGTTAGGCTCGTGAACTCGAAGAAGAGACGAGTGGAATACGTCATGAACACCTCTGCGTTTGAGGTTTCTCGACAGGTCTATACGGTACGAATTATTCTTGTAGTCCTTCAGTATCTTATATGGTCCAATATATTTCAGAGCTAGCTTTCGTGCTAGACCTCGAGGGAGTGATATGTTCTTGGTAGAAACATATACAAAATCTCCTTCTACGAAAGGAGCAGGGCGGCGGCGACGGTTCGCGTCTCGAGTCTGTTTGACGCGTGCAGCTATGATGCTGTCGTGTGCGGTCATGATGGCATGTTTCATCTTTTGCGCATAGACTCGTACTGACGGGTATTCGTCTTCGCTAGCATCCTCCCAGATCATTGAACGGGGCATACGTCCTGTGTTCAGGAAGAACGGAGCGTACCCGGTGCTTTCAGACCGGGCGAGGTTGAGCGCGAACTCGATAGCGGGTAAGCGCGACACCCAGTCCTTCTGGTTAGGTGATACACACTGACGAAGCATCTGAGTGATAGTCCGGTTTGCGCGTTCCGTCGAGCCGTCCGACTGAGGATGGTATGCGCTCGACATATGGAGCTCGACACCCACAAGAGCGTGTAGGTGTTTCCAAAACTGACTTGTGAACAAGACGTCTCGGTCACTGACTATCACCTTAGGCATACCATGATGTTTATACACATGCTCGAATACCAGCTCAGCGACCTGCTTAGCAGTATAGTTTATACGACTAGGTACGAGGTGAATCATTGCTGAGTGTAAGTCAATGAGTGTGGTGATGGAATCGTAGGTCCCATCCCGGTTCTTCGATTCGGGGAGAGGTCCTACAAAATCGATGCCCATTGCTTCCCAGGGAGCATCCGGGACGGGGAGAGGATTCAGAAGCCCATAAGGTTTCTGATTCGAGGGCTTGCTTCGTTTGCAAGTCATGCAGGTATCACAGTAAGTCTGGACATCTTTGCCTATAGTCTTCCACCAGACTTGATCTCGTAGGTACCCCAGCGTTTTGGAGGCCCCGAGGTGGGCAAGAATCGAATGCGCATGGCGTATGACAAGCTCTCGCGCGCTGCGCCCGTCAATTTTGATGTTCGGTATACATAATCGGTGCGTGCCATTCTCTTTTAGGTGTATCAAACCTTCTTTGACCTCGAAGTTCTTATAGTGCTTCGGGTTTCTCAGGATGTCACCGAAGAAGGCGTCCTTGTGGTAACGATTTCGCACTTCTCGTACAATGTTCACGCCCTCCTGGTCGCCAGCCATATGCTCGATGAGTCCGTTATGCTCATGTTCCTGCCCACTGATCGCTTCTGCGGGCTCTGTGCCTTCTGGTAGCGTACCTTCTGGCTCGCTGGACTGGGTGGCTCGTTGCAAAACCTGAGGTAGGTCTGCTGTCCCGTTGCTAGACCTGGGGGTTGAGTCTGACAGAGGCGAGGCCCCTAGGTCCCCGCCCTCCTGCCGTTCTGCGCGCGGCCCACGTAGAACGACACGCCGGATTCGTTTGGAGAACTCTTTGGATGTCTCAGGCCGCCCGGATTCAGCTGGAGGCACCGCCGCCCTAGTGCAACTACGCCCTCCCGGCTGAGATGCAGAGCGCGTCTGTCGTGTGGAGGTCCTCTTCACCCTCGCGCGCGCATCAATGGTACGCCGAATTGTAGTGTTAGCGGGCGCCATCACTTTTCCAGTACTAGCCTTAGTCGCGGCCCTCGTACGCGTTGCCATAGCTTCTAAACCCGTCAATACGGGCATCGAAATATCGATAGCGGCGAGGCGCGACGCAACCGGCATGGTGTCATCATGCTGAGTGTACTCAGAAGGAGCTCGTACCGTACCAGGTGCGTCATTCGAATAAATTCGCGAAAGCGCATCGGCTAACACGTTCTCCACCCCAGGTACGTATTCAATATCGAAGCTAAATTCGGACAGCTTTTCTATCCAACGCGCTTGTCTCCCGGAGAGATTCTTTTGATTCCACAAATGAGTAAGTCCTTTGTGGTCTGTGATCCACGTAAACTCACACCCTTGCAGTATGTCGCGGTGCCGAAGCATGGCTTCAACTCCCGCCAGCATCTCAATCTCGTGTACAGCGTAGTTCGATTGCGCTGCCGATAACTTCGCGGAGAAGAAAGCCGCGACCCGAGCATGTCGCCAGTCCGGTCCCTGACACACGACTCCTGCGATCCCGCCATGGGAACCATCTGTCACCAACCAGATAGGGTCGGCGTCAGCGGAATAGTCCAGAGGGACTCGATGGTGATTGCTGTGTCCCTGCACCAAACGCTTGATCTCCTCAAAGGCGCGCTGGTGAGTGAAATCCCATTTGAAACTAGAGTCGGACCCCACCAACGAGGTGAGGATCCCCATAGGTATTCTAATAGTGGCGATATCATCGGCAAGATATCCTACCGAGCCAAGGAAACCACGCAATAGTTCCTTGTTCGTGGGTACCTTCCAATTCACAATAGAATCGACTTTGTCGGGATCCATACGAATGCCCTGTTCGTCAACAATACGACCGAGGATCTTGGCCTCGGTACAGAAGTACTTCTGCTTCTCGGCACTAAGGTAAAACTTCTGTTCGCGAAGCACATCAATTACTAACTTCACATGTCGTAGATGCTCTTCAATACTATCAGAGTAAATGATGATATCGTCAAGATACACATCCATAAACTTGCCAATGTAAGGCCCGAATATGTGGTTCATCAGTGATTGGTACGTCGCCACAGCATTGCAGTCGCCTTGCTGCAACACGAGACTGACCATATTGCCGTCCGGGCTAGCCATGGCCGTCCGTTCGACGTGAGCAGGTTCGACACGAATCTGTTCATACGCGTCTTTCCCATCAATCATAGACCGAAAGGGCTTGCGTGACACACGCCGCAAGATGCCCTCCATGTCTGGAAGCGGTGAGGGCAGCTTCTTAGTATTCTTATTGCGCTGACGCAAATCAATAACAGTACGAAGCTTGGGGGGTACCCCATTCTTGCCTGTGCCAGGCTTTGTGAGGAGCAACATAGGTGAAGTATTGCGCGCATTCATCATGCGCCAACGCCCCATGCTAAGGTACGCTTGACGCTTCTCATTCCAGAGAGGCCTCAATGCCTCCGGACACTTAGAAGGCCGCCAAGAATATACTTTATCTTCGTCGATCAACGGTATAGTATGATTGATAGAGCGCAGCGGGGGTAGGGGTGAATTCATAGCGTTCGTACTGATATCCCGCGCATATTCTCGCAACTGATTGCGGTATTGTTCTAGGTTATGTTCGCCTATCTCAGTAGCTCGCGATTCGAGCAGCCGAAGACGTTTGCCTTCTATAGGACGGGACTGCGCACTGCCGACCACGACGGACGTAGGATTGAGTCCTATTGTCATTTGATGCTGGAATAGGAATGGTGTTCCCAGTATCATATCATAGTTGAGTATATTCATCACATCGAAGTATCTGTCTTCACTGATTGTCTGGTACTCCAGCTTGGCAACACAACCTAGGTTGACCTTTGCCCGAGAACCTTGGACGGCCATTTGCACAGGTAATGGCGCATCCAGTTCAAATGACTTTAATTGTAGCTGATGTACTACCTTGGTGGATACGAAATCTGACAGCGACCCCGAGTCGAGCAGAGCCCGTACAGGATTACCGTTCAAATTAATTACCACAACAATCGGCTCTGGCATCACCCGATTCAGAGCGCGAGGTTCAGCTGAGTTCCGCTGCAAGTACTCAGGTGACGCATTCTTGTCCACTTTCACTGCGTTGCACTGAACTACGGGCGGGACACATAGGTTCCGCGACCCGTGAGCAGCATCCTCAGCACTCACAAGTCGCGGACGAAAAAACAGCTCCAGCTCGCCCTCCAAATCATCAGGTTGGAAGGGTTCAGGACGTAGCTCCCGTCGCAATACCTGCGCATACCAGTTAGGCAGATCGAGGTACGCGTTCTCAAGTAAAGCATCCGGTATCAACACTTCGAAGGCGAGGTACAGATCTTGTACTTCGACGTATCCGACCCGTTGCGTTGTTCTGAATCGTTCACACAACAACCAGTCTTCAGCATCGCATGCAGGTACAGTTACATACTGAGACAGAACTTGCTGTACCTCGGACGCGAGAGCATCCCCAAGAGGCATTATAGGTACATTTTCACACTGTAATTCATTACCCAAGATCTCGCTAATCCAGGGAACAAACCAGCCGCAGATGTCGTTGGTAGGCTGTTGCAGGTACAACACCTTTACCTCTTCACTGTAGTCCCAATAGGACACGGTGTACGCACGGTCAGAAGTCCTGACGACGCAGATATCCAGGTCGTCATCCTCGCGCTGAGGATATAGCTGCCGGAATATCTGGTTCAATACACGTGCTGCGTTCGAGGCGTACGCATCACCGAAATGATGACCGTACGTCCCCTTCAATCGCACCGAGGGTAGATACAGATTTTCATATTGTTCGTCATACAGGATGGTGTCAGGTGCGTCCGATTCATCCTCCATACTCGCCTCTTTACAAGAAAAGTATTGGGAACTGGAATCGGACTCGGTGCTGCAAGGTGAGTCTATGCCAGTATCTGTATCGTCATCAGAGACTGGTGACAGGTCTGGCAGAGAGTCGCAGTCGAAGCCTAAGTACGCCAGTGAGAGTGTACCAGACACACCAGACTCTTCAGCTAACGCACTCAGATCCGCAGAAGTGCCTACTGCGGGGGTCACACCGTAAATAGGTACGCCCGGTGGTTTCCCCTTCTTGCTGGACTTAATCTTCTGCTTCTTAGGGCAATTTCGACTTATGTGTCCAGGCTCGTGACACTCAAGGCACAACCCTTCAGCAAAGTGACGCTCTTTCTCCTTCTCGGACATCCGATGAGTAGAGCTAACGCCTTTCTGGGAATTTGCCTGTGTAGGTGTGACGGCTGCCGATGTACTGGCGTTACTACCCCCACGAGTAGCACCCGAATCAGAGGTACGAAATCCTTTCTTCCCTCTGAAATGTCGTCTCCCGGACTGATTGTTATCTCTAGCATTTTTAGAGTTCTGCGAGCCATCTCTCGGCCTCGCCTTCTCGTCAGCGGTGGATTGTCGCTCCTTTTTCAACCGGAAGGCCCCCGTCCGAGCTCTGTGCGCCGCCTCGACAAGTAATGCCTCTTCCACAACAGTGTCCCATTGCGAGCGAAGCGGTGTCACACCCCGGAAGTACAAGTCTCCTTGTATCCCGAGTTTGAACCCACGGAACAGGCGATTCACTCGGTCTGTGTCCGAAACGATACCAACTTGCTGTACTGTTTCCTCAAATTCGTGTATGTACTCCTGAACACTTCTATTACCCTGTTCGAGGCTCTCGAGTTTGTCGAGCATCCTCTGTTGGTAGTTGTGATCAAAGCAATAATCAAACAATCCAGTATAGAACTCGTTCATTTTCCATTTCTTAGGTGCATGTCCAGCCACCTTGTGAATGAAAAATCGATAGGCTTTCCCGGTAAGAAAGTTCGAAGCCGTCGAAGCCAGCATGGACTTCTTCACTCGATATCCAGTAAGGTACTCTGACATCTGTCTGACATATTTATGGAATGCTTCCGCATCCTCGCGCCCATCATACTTGTCAGGGTTGACAGGTTTGAGTCTAGGTTTATGATTCCCATCTTCTGATGAAGATTCGCTACCGCCCTTGTGGTTGTTCGGGCCCTCGGAATCTGAACTATCCAAAGAATCAGGAGGGTCATTCCCTGGGGGACCTCCTCCCGAAGACAATATCTTGCCCAGGAAACTACTAGGCTCCAATTGGGCGGAGGGAAGTAGAGAGTCTTTAGCTCTCTTCTTCTCTTTCTTAGTTTTCTTACTGATGCTCTCGGGATTCAGGGCTGGTTCAGCGACATTAACATTATTGTCATTGTCATTCCTAGGTACAGGCACTACCGGTGCTACAAAATCTGAGCGGCCATGCGGGCTGGCTTGCATAATGGAAAAGTGTTCCATAGCACGCGCCATGACACCCAATTGGCGTTCTAACGCGCTGATGCGCTCGTCACGACTGTCTCGTCTGACCGGGATGGCCGCTGGGTAGTTTGTCTCAGGGGGTGTCTGCTGATTTTGACGTGCACCATACGAGGCATCTTGGCGAGGTTCTAGGTGAGGGATCGCGCCGCGGTTAGAATTCCCTATGGGCGTCGATCCCTGACTAGGTTCGGGGGTCCTGCTAAGTTGTTCAGCGACCCAAGCATCCTCCTCCAGTTGGCGGAGGTGCTCGAGTCGCTCATGCTCCTGACGCTCGTATTCGCGTCGCATGCGGTCATGGTATGCGGCGCGCTCTCGAGGCGTCATGCCTTCCTCGGCCCTGTGGACAGAGGTAAGGACTTCTTCCGATAACGGAGCCGGTCCTCCTAGGTCCCGACCCATCTGGTTCGTACTCGCACGCGAGTGTCGTCCGTCGCGTCCGACGGTGAACCACGGCCCCTCTGGGTCGGGTTCAGCCTTTACAGGCGATTCAGTGTACTGGGTCACGTGGCCTATATTGCCAGTACCCGTATGTTCAGCGTGCGCACCGTGCAACACGCTCTCCTCTTGAGCGACGCTCGTGAGAGGGCTACTCGGAGATGCCGCCAACCCTTCAGGCTCAGGCGGCAGAGATCCGGAAATACGCGGAGATGCGGCGCGCTCGAATGACGCGTGCTGCAGAGATCCGGGAGCGGAGCGTGGGCTCGCGGTATTGGAGACGCGTCTACTATCGTCCCCCTCTGCATAGTGGTCAACGTTCGAGATACGAGGGGATGGAAACTCACCTGGTACCATGCGGGGGTTTTGTCCCGTGCGAGGACGAAGTCCATATTGACGACGGGAGGCCATTAGTAATGCGATATTACTCAGAGGCCTTTTTGAGGGTTTAGTCGAGTTTGAGGTTCGACTAGAGGTTGCCGGGGTCGGAGGTCGAGTTGATCAGACTCGAGGATACCAGACGGCGGCGACAAGAGTTTTAGGAGAGTAAAGCGGAGAGCTCGGAGGTAAATAGAGTCGAGGGACTGTCAAAAAGTGTAGCGCTCGCGATCCTTAGAAGGAAGTCGGTGGCGATACGGGTCAAGAGCGCGCAACGGGCCGGACAGTTAATTAGACTGTGATTGGTCTCCGTAGCTTGGCTACCGTTCGTACGTCTACCAGGCTGTCTTATATACAGGTAAGGACTGTAAAATTTCAAGGCTGAGCAATCGGGTCACGAGGGAGTTGAGTCAATGAGAGTGAGGTCTAGAGTGGGATCGAACGAACGGTAAAGTAAAATCTCTGGTAAGGGTTGCGGATGCAACGGATTAGGAAGGATAGCACCAAAAAGGGAAACTCTGTGGCGGGGTGAGAACTGGCCCGCTACACGCTGAGACCAGTTATTACATATTTGCAAACGCGTGCTGCCCTGACCGCTCTCTCCTCCCCGCCCTCCCAGTTGTCCACTGTCGACGACGATGGCGACGATGGCATCCATCGGGGACCATCGTACGCCCGCCGGGCACCCCTTCTTTCAGTATCTCGTCGCCGCTCTCTCTGTCTACGAACTCGGTCCCTCGTCTGTCCCCGTGCCAAAGTATGATGGCCCCTCCGACTGGCAGACCGACAGCATCCTTCGCTCTCTCACCGCAGTCGCACGTCGCATGTATACCGCTGAAGAGGCCCTCGCAGCCATCAAGGCATCCGAGACTTGCGGTCCGGAGTCGAAGAAGCGTCGCAGCGTTGGCGACAGCCCTCCTATCAGCAGTGCGAGCTCGTCGAGCTCCCGCAGCGACGGCGCCGAGGGCAATAGCTCTATCAGCCAGACAGCCACGTCGACCTCACCATTCTTCGTCGGGACGCCCAGTAGCTCCGTGGAAAGCATACCGAACACGATGGACCAACACCGCGCGCAGCTGCACGCCCACGAAGGACAGGACCACTTTGACAAGGACGTCGAGATGTTCGACGCCGACGAAGAGACGACCCCGCAGCAAGGGCAGCAGCAGCGTGGACGGAACAGTTTGCGGCGGACGCCGTCTCCCATGAGCATCTCGCTCAAAGACGTCGTAAACCCACTCGACAACCCGAAGACGTTCAAGGTGAAGCAGATCGGGCCGCAGTCTGCGCCGCCGACGTCGACGGCGGAGAGCGCACACTGCCCACACTGTGGCAAGAATCTCTACACCCAGTTCGACGTCAACGCGCCTCAGCTCAGCTCTCCCTTAGTTGTCCCAATCGGCCCGCTCGCAGCCGCGGCGTTCGAGAGCGGCATGAGCGCTGTCGAGGAGCTCAAACTGCTCAAGGCACAAGTACAGGACGTCGCACGTGTTTGCAACGCTGTCGCTCGTGGCGATCTCTCTCAGAAGATTACGGTTCCGGTGCAGGGCGTCGTCATGGTTCAGCTGAAGGAGGTCATCAACGCCATGGTGAGTGGCTTTGTCCTTCTGCTACCTTCGCGCCTTGGGTCGGGATGCGATCGCAATGGCAAGCCGCTCGCAAAGCCCCCAGGATATGCGCATTCTTCATGATGTCATCGTGAGACCGGGGTGATCAGCGATGCCTGAAGCCCTTCCGGAGCCGGGACAGAGGCGCTGACAGGCATTCTTGCAGGTCGACCAATTGAGCGCCTTCGCATCAGAGGTTACTCGTGTCAGTCAGGAAGTCGGTACGGAAGGCAAACTCGGTGGTCAAGCACTCGTCCTCGATGTCGAAGGCACATGGCGGGAGCTCACTGGTGTCGTCAATAAACTCGCTGCCAACCTCACGAGTCAAGTCCGGTCCATCGCCAAGGTCACAAAGGCTGTCGCCATGGGCGACCTGTCGAAGCAAATCGATGTCGACGCACGCGGCGAAATCCTGGAGCTCAAGAATACGGTCAACGGCATGGTGCTGCGACTACGGACATTGGCAAAGGAGGTCACGCGTGTCACGCTAGAGGTCGGTTCCCAGGGTAAACTGGGTGGTCAGGCAAATGTTCCGGATGTCGAGGGTGTTTGGCTGGACTTGACACGAAATGTGCGTTGTGTCGTGGCTCCCACTGTTCTGTGCCGCTGACACGCCACAGGTCAATCGGATGTGTTCAAGTCTGACAGACCAGGTGCGATCGATCGCAATGGTGACGACGGCTGTGGCGAAGGGAGACCTGACGCAAAAGATTGAAATTGAGGTCGAAGGAGAGATGTTGACCCTGAAGCAGACAGTGAACTCCATGGTGGACCAGTTGAGCGCTTTCGCATCGGAGGTTACACGTGTCGCCTTGGAGGTTGGTACGCAAGGCATCCTCGGTGGTCAGGCGAAAGTCGAGGGTGTGCAAGGCACCTGGGCAGATCTGACTCGCAATGTCAACGTAAGAAATGATGCTAGTCGTTGACTTGGCTTGACCTGACCATCTTGTCCTGCAGAAAATGGCTACCAACCTGACAGATCAAGTGCGGTCAATCTCAGAGGTCACGAAGGCTGTCGCCAATGGTGATCTGAGCCGGACTGTGAACGTCGACGTGCAGGGCGAGATGCTGGACCTGAAGACGACTGTGAACCAGATGGTTGCACGGCTATCCGTCCTTGCAAGCGAAGTCACTCGAGTGTCCTTGGAGGTCGGCACCGAGGGTATGATGGGTGGCCAAGCCTACGTGCCCGACGTTCAAGGCATGTGGAAGGTGCGTATCTGCTACTCGCCCACGTAGATATTATGGTCCAATGAGCGGACAGGTCCTGTCAGACAACGTCAACCTTATGGCTATGAACTTGACGAATCAGGTGCGGTCAATTGCTGAAGTGACGAAGGCTGTCGCTGGCGGAGACTTGACGAAGCGGATCACCGTCGACGTGCGCGGAGAGATGCTGGACCTGAAGAAGACCGTTAACGGCATGACTGAAAGTCTCAGCGTCTTCGCCGACGAAGTCACTCGAGTCGCGAAGGAGGTTGGTACCGAGGGTAAGCTGGGTGGTCAAGCTCGTGTGCCTGGTGTAGGCGGCGTCTGGAAGGTGTGTCGCTCATCCTGTCTCAGGAGTTAGACGCGTCCGATGACGGTCGATATGTTTTGCAGGACTTGACAGACAATGTCAACGTCATGGCGGCTAACCTGACTTTACAAGTGCGAACAATCGCCGTCGCGACGGTATGTACATATTGGCGACCTCTTCTTTGATCAGCTCACTCAACGACTTGGTAGAGAGCTGTCGCTCGCGGTGACTTGACCCGCAAGGTCACAGGTGTCTCGGTCTCTGGAGAGATGCTTGACTTAGTCAACACCATCAACTCCATGATTGACCAGCTGGCCATCTTCGCTGCCGAAGTCAAGAAGGTTGCTAGAGAAGTCGGAACGGAAGGCAAGCTTGGTGGACAAGCCGAAGTCGGCAATGTCGAAGGTATCTGGCAGGATATTACGTAGGTCTTCGCAAGGAACCCGTCGATACCTCATACTGAGATGCAATTGATACAGGATGTCCGTCAACACTATGGCAAGCAACTTGACGACACAAGTGCGAGGCTTTGCCCAGATCTCAGCTGCGGCTATGGACGGCGACTTCAGTCGCTTCATCACCGTCGAGGCCAGTGGAGAAATGGATTCTCTGAAGACACAGATCAACCAGATGGTCTTCAACTTGCGTGATAGTATCCAGAAGAACACCGCTGCGCGAGAGGCCGCCGAGCTGGCCAACAGGAGTAAATCCGAGTTCTTGGCTAATATGTCCCACGAGATTAGGTTGGCCACTATACACAATACATGTTGGTCATGCCGCTCACATGTGTTCACAGGACGCCGATGAACGGTATCATCGGTATGACAGAGTTGACTCTTGATAGCGACCTCGACCGGTCGCAGCGCGAGAGTTTGCTCCTAGTCCATAGCTTGGCTCGCTCGTTATTGTTGATCATCGACGACATCTTGGATATCTCCAAGAGTAAGCATCTATATGCCAATTTGTGCTCATTTGCTGATTCTGCTCTGCCCTTTAGTCGAAGCGGGTCGCATGACGATGGAGCAGGTCTCGTACTCCCTGCGACAGACCGTCTTTGGCATACTCAAGACCCTAGTCGTGCGGGCGTCTCAGAATCAGCTAGACCTCACCTATGACGTCGATCCTGAGATTCCTGACCAGCTCATTGGAGATTCGCTACGCTTGCGCCAGGTCATCACTAACCTCGTCGGTAATGCTATCAAGTTCACTCCGTCAAGAGCCGCGGCCAAGGGTCATGTCGCTCTCAGCTGCAGGTTGCTCGCTTTGGACGATCAGAATGTCACTTTGGAGTTCTGTGTGTCGGACACTGGTATCGGTATCGCCAAGGACAAATTGACCATGATCTTCGATACCTTCTGCCAGGCCGATGGTTCGACGACAAGGGTGCGTCTGTAGCAATCATCACGCTGTACTAGATGCTGAACACCTGTCTCTATCTAGGAGTACGGTGGTACTGGACTGGGATTATCCATCTCGAAGCGACTCGTCACTCTCATGCAAGGCAACATGTGGGTCGAGTCTGAGGTTAATAACGGCTCGAAGTTCTACTTCACAATCACTTCGCAAATCAGTCCCATGTCCATGGAGGGCACTCTCGCGAAGTTGCACCCGTACAGCAAGCGTCATGTTTTGTTCGTCGATACTTTGCACGATCAGACAGGCGTTGTCCAGCGGATCGCAGAGCTTGGCCTCGTTCCGATCGTCATCCATGACGTCGCCGACGTCAAGGACAAAGAGAAGACGCCGGCAGTCGACACTGTCATCGTTGACGGCCATGAAGTGGTGCGTTTGTTTACCCTTTGAGGTGGCCTCTATCTAATTCGCTTGTAAAGACTGAGCGTCTCCGAGAGCATGAGCACCTCCGATATATCCCGATCGTCTTGTTGACGCCTCAGTCGACGCCACGCTTGAATCGTACGTCCCTTACTTTGCAATTGCAGATGCTCCTATTTCTGATTAGCTGCAGTGAAATGGTGTCTCGACAACAGTATTTCGTCGCAAATAACGACACCGGTTACCACGCAAGATCTCGCATCAGCACTCATCGCGGCTTTGGAGTCGAACACGGTCACACCTGTTGTAGCTGCGCAAGATGTACCATACGACATCCTCATTGCTGAGGATAACCTTGTCAACCAGAAGCTGGCGGTGAAAATTCTCGAAAAGTATGGCCACCGTGTTGAGATCGCAGAGAATGGACAACTGGCCGTCGATGCTTTCAGGACGCGGGTGCAGAGGAACCAGCCGTTCGACATCATTTTGGTGAGTAGATGGCACTGCAAGCCCTCACGTGTGCTCAATTGAATGTGTGTCACAGATGGATGTCTCCATGCCTTTCATGGGTGGTATGGAAGCGACAGAGCTGATCCGTGCATATGAGACTTCACACGGGCTGGACCCTGTGCCAATCATTGCCTTAACGGCTCATGCCAGTAAGCATAGTCATCATCTCTATTTCTCATTGACTGAGCCACTCTCGTTACAGTGATCGGCGACAGGGAACGATGCCTACAAGCCGGTATGGACGACCACATTACGAGTACGTCTTGTACCTTGCTTTCTTTGACATTGATTGACGTGATACTCTCTTCTAGAACCATTGCGGCGAACAGATCTCATGAACTCGATCAACAAGCTCGTAGGGGAGCGTAAGGCGAGACAAATACAGCTGCGACACGCACATCGTACATCTACCGCTATTTTTCGAGACTTTCGGTAATGTGCTACCATCGTCCTTGCGCTTCTCTACCTCTCGAACTTGTAGCTCTTGACCGTCCTGCTCTCGTTCTCCGTGTCCTCATCCTCACGCACTGTACCAGTATCATCGTATGTTAGCAGATGCTATATGTCTCTCATTAGCCGTGTAATTCATGTATCTACCGTTATTGCTGTCTTCCTTCTTTGTCTCTTTCTATTTCTCTTGCATCCTGTCCAGCCATCGTGTATATACCATTGACAAGGCTCATGGCTTGATACAAGATATGATACAAGATATCACTCGCATGGGAGAAGTAGGCTGGAGTACTGCTGGAGTATGGATCTCTCAGGTGGCACGACGCGCGTGCTGATATGAGTCGTGTGGATAATTCGGACGAGCCTCTTGCTTTCAGGGGTGGGCGTGTTGTCCAGATCGTTGCTGAGTGCTTCTGATGCGCCGGTGCCTAGATATATCCAGGTTGTTTCAAGGCTCTACGCCACATATATAATTGAGGAATCGGCCGAATGCTTTGTTTGCTCGCACTTGCATGACTACTTTGACATCGTGTGGTTTGAGACCCGAGGACTCTGAGGTGATCACTGCCCGAGCTAGTGACATTGACCTCCCCCACACCTTAAGGCGAGTTATAGATACTGTTAACGTTGCGACCCCAGTGCGCCTTGTGGGCTGGGCTAGGTCAGTAATCCCTGCAATGAAAAACCATGAACAAGTGTCCATCAGAGCTAACAGTCGTCCTAGATTGAACAACCGTGACTCGCACGGGCCACGCTTCTGGACAAGTTCTATCTGAGCCACCCAGTTGCCGAGGAGCGG
The DNA here is from genome assembly GCA_029783445.1 of Fomitopsis palustris. Taxonomy (NCBI): domain Eukaryota; kingdom Fungi; phylum Basidiomycota; class Agaricomycetes; order Polyporales; family Fomitopsidaceae; genus Fomitopsis; species Fomitopsis palustris. The sequence continues at coordinate 149,101 of JARAOQ010000036.1, forward strand.
TCTCAAACCACACAAGTCCACCAAACCGCAAAGTATCACAACTATTCACACGACGGAGCTGGGTGTATAAGAGGCTACCTTGAGATGGTGTATCCTCAAGCTCTTCTCTTTTCTTCGAGCTCAATCGCGGTGCTGGACAGTAAGTGCAGTCTTCTGCCAGTGACACCCATCAACTTATCAAATACTCACTTGTAGCCTTTCGCCCTTTCTACTCACCAAGTAACCCTACACCCCTTGTCTCTTGATCTTTGACCGTGAAGATTTTCGACGACATGCGTTTCTTCAGCTTAGTCTGTGTCGCTGCACTCGCTGTGGGGCTCGCGCCCCCAGCACTGGGACAGCCGTCCACGTCGTGAGTTTCCCCGCTCATCGAATCATCGCATGATGTAGCTTACTAGTGCTATGAAAAATCAGATTATTCGGTCGCGCAGCCCCTGAGAACAGACTTATGATGCGTTCTACGGACGAAGAACTGTATGTGCGGGGTAAGAACACTACTACTCTTACAGTTTAGATGTCGCGGACGGCTCACCGCGGCTCTCAGGTCCCGGATCTTACGGTCATTATCGCCCACAGTACCACGACCGTAACTCGCTCGGAGTCGCCCCTTCGCCTGTGATTCCGCCCTCTCCCCCGGTTATTCCACCTCCCCTCCACGATCACCACCACGGGGGAGGACACAAGCCCGAGCTCAAGCACCCCAAACCGGTCAAGGCCCCCGGTGTAGGACAAAGGCCTGCATGGCTCAAGGGCCACAGAAGTCGCGAGCTATTCTCCCGGGCGCTTGCAAGGGCCATCGTAGAGCGGCAGTTGGACGGTGGGCTCGAGGAAAGGGACGCTGGGGAGTCATGGCTGCGCGAGTGAGAGTATGACTGTGATTCAATGTCGACCGTCGAAGGGGGAACATATTGATCGTCCACGTCATTATTTGGCTGTAGTACTACTACGTATGTACTATCGCGTACGATGGCGAAAACTTGAAGTTCGCACCTTCGTCAATGTTAAAGCGTGACGACGCCGCTGCACTCGAATCTTGAGACACTCCTGATCAAGCCATCGGTTGTTAGATGCACATGGAACGATTTCATCGTCTGCGGTGGGTCTTACTAATCCTTTCGGTACATATAGTCTACTATCCGCACATACCGCGGCCGAGAGAATGTCAACGTTGGGACATAAGGGGTTTACCATTGACAGGCCGAATTGCATAGCCTCCTGATCACGACGTCACGAACTGCGCTGCCGATGTTCGGAGTCCAATGTGACTATACTGGGCTGGCACTGTGATCCCAACCGCGGCGGTGCAGGTACTATAGCCTGAGAACGAGGCCGCCCGTACTTAGGCCCGTAGGCAATGAAGCATCCGGCACCCATATCAGCACGCCTCCGACTTTTACCAACCCCTGAGGGTACTTCTTGAGTGAAACTGGGCTGCGCGAGGGCAGAACCAGCACGATCCCCAAGGACGCCCACGACCGCACGTACAGTCATCCAGTAATGCAGACCATTCACCCATCTGCACGCTACTACTCCTTACCTCTCATGCTGAGGACTTACGACCTCTGGGTCCTCTACGTCACCAACAACTGGATCTGGCGTTGCCGTACGCGTTCCGTCCTCCTACCGCTCTACCAAAAACACATTGGTGAGAGCGCACACCTTGACGTCGGCGTCGGCACGGGGTACCTACCCGCGAATGCGATGGCACGTCTCGCGAAGACGAAGAGCGTCACGCTCCTCGACCTCAACCCGGACACGCTGCGCACGTCCGAGGCACGTATTCGCGGCGCGGGCTACGCAGGCGTCATCGAGAAGGTTAACCAGAGCGTGTTTGACCCCCTTCCCGAGTCACTTCGCGGCAAGTTCGACTCGATTTCGACGTTCTACATGCTCCACTGCCTCCCAGGGAGCTTCCCGGAGAAGGCGAGTCACGTCTTCGCGAATCTCAAGGCGGGCCTCGCGCCCGGCGGCGTGCTCTATGGATCTACGGTCCTTGGGAAGGGCGTGCACCACAACTGGGCAGGCAGGGTCCTGACGTGGCTTTACAACCGGCTGGGCTCGTTCGGGAACCTGAACGATAGCTTAGAGGATCTCGAGAAGGCGTTGAAGGAGCACTTTCAAGAGGTCGACATTTCCTTGGTGGGCGTAGTAGCGCTCTTCGTGGCCAGGAAGCCGATATCAGAGTAATCGTGTCTTGCCCGTGAGTTTGCCCCCTGACAGTGCGCGGAAATGTGCTGAGGTGTCGTTCCAGGTATGATTTTACATGCTGTTATGGGGCCGTCGTAGCTTAGAGGCATCGCTTGAATCCCTACTCCTTGTTGTTTACGTTGTATGACCGTGATGTGAATCAGTTTGAGACGCATTCATTGAAACGTACACCTGTCATCCATCCATGTGGGTGACTCCAAGATGCTGAACCGAACTGGTCATGTTCTAGTTGCGGTGAGTTGAATATCGTTGTGCAATGATCTCCCTAAGCCATGTTCAATGATTGGTGACTTTCCGGCCTTCAACGCTGACCAAACACTTTGGCTTGAGTTCGTGATGCCTTGCTTTGCATTTCTCGCATACCGTATGAGGTATGATAATATCTAGAGTTAATCCATCAAGTCGGATGTGATGACGAGAGTGTCTGTGTCAGTGTCTGTCGATCTTCAAGCTTCGAGAGCGAAAGCGGTCTCGGACACGGAGACTCGTGCGAAATATCACGTGGTTGAGCTGTACTCTCAGTTGTCAATGTCACTGCGTTCAGTGCGTTGCACCCTGGCATATGCATCTCACACACTTTCGGCAAAAAATGTATGTTGTACCTGTCAGCACTTCAAATTCCCCGACGGCGTTGCTTTTGAGCAGTGAGCGGTGATTCCATGATATAGATATCTAGCGATGACTGACGGCCCGCCTACCCAGGTTTCGATAGACTAGTGGCATTGAAAGCATCATGATGCATATGCAACCGATGCATGGGTCCGGTTCTTTCTCTCTCTGCCGAGCTAGAGGTGCCGTAGTAGACGCGAGGAAAAGCATGCGCAGAGGCTGTCTAGATTCTATAAAAGTGCCTGCCACGTGCTTACCGGGCCGCCCAGTGCCTCTACGCTCTCACTGTCGAGAGGTGGACCTGAATCTACGCACCTCGTAGTCCCTGCGCTTTCCGGTGCCCATTACCCTACAAGATGGTCCCAAATGGTGGTGGACGGGTGGAAGAATGACTAGTATGAGCTCCACTGTGTCCCAAGAACACTGCCACTACCGCGCGTGCACGCCGCACGCTTGCAGTACCAGCTATGCCTCCTCTCGCGAGAAGGCGTGTAAAACGCGTGTGGCCCTCGAAGTCCCCGGGCCGCCACCGACTCTTCATGGCATCTGCAAACATGGGGTGCCGAGGCTAGGACAACGTCCCCAGTTCTGGACTAGATGTCACTGACTCGGACTTGTAGGAGCAGTGCGTCTCGGTGTATCTTTCCTGCGTGTGGAATCATTGACATATCTGAACAGGTAAGGCCCAGACTTCGTTCGTCGTGCTCTCCCCGCGTCAACATTCAACAACACCAATGGCCATTTCGCTTGCGTGCATATGGCAAGAACAGTGGAGTGGATGCATGAGTTCCCGTTCTTCTACACGCCGCCCTAAGTCCCCTACGGAAGCCTCGGTGAACTGACTCCCGGTTTGCCTCACCATTAGTTGATCTCCGTACCTTCGGAGATCTTCTCTTCGTGACAAGAGACAATTGTATATCCGCGAGGTGTGTCCCGATTGGCTACCAGTGTCATGCCACATAAACAAGGCTGAGTGCGCTACAGTGTTCGCAGTCGAACATGCGCGATAGCTACTTTCCGATATCTTTGACCACACAGGGGCTACACAGTGACCCCCAGGTCAGCAGCACCTGCCGTCCCCTGGCTTGGACAGCGCCACTTGAGCTCATGGGCTGCCGGGACTGTCCACGGCGAACGCTTTAGTGCTACGCGCGACAGTACACTCTGTCCACCCGCGCCGCGCGGCCCGGTGCGAGGCGTATCACCGCAGCGCGTTAATTCGTGCGCGCCCTGCCACTCGGTGGTTACGTTATGGGGGTGAGTTTGCTCCCTCGACCGTCCAGGCTGTCGCGGTAACGCAGTGACACTTACGTCTTCTTCCAAGCGTGAAATGAATTGCGGCTAAAATTTGAACACACCTTTCCCAGTCAGGCTCCGCGGTATTCGCATGCACCCTGAGCGGCCACAGAGGCAGTGCCCGGTCGGTGAGTATCGCACTACGTCAGTATGCCAAATGCAGCAGAGTCCTGACCTGGTCTCCGTCAGCACCGCACAGTCTATCATGGTAGGAACAATAGGGAGTGCTGCGGTTCCGAACCTCACCGGGGCGCGTCCGAGAAGCCCAGACGTGGGCATTATATGACAGCACTCATAAATGATCGTATCGAAGCCGTCGTCGTCCCGGCGGCATAAGGTGATGTTCCTGGACCCTCTGGCCGCTCAACTGCTTGAGGGGGTCAGGTGTATGGCGTCGGGTGGCTGGTCGGATGTCTTGATCCCTAGCGAGAGCGGGAGCAGAGGACGGATCATGAATCGCACGCGCTTCGCGATCGGCACGGAATGAATACCGATACCACAAAAACAGTTATGTAACCTCATATGGTTTGAGAAATTCAGTGTGAGTGCCAGATACAGCGCAGAATAGCTCGAGGATGCTCGCTGACCTATGAACGGCCTCAACGTACTCACAGGCGAGGTCCTCGTACCAAAGGAGGAGCGCAGAGCAAGTCGGAGGAGGTGCTTGTTCGCGCAGTCTTTTCATTTCTTGCGTATTCTGTCTCCGAGAAGCTTCTCCGAGGACGCCTCGACCTGTCAAAGAGCTCGGCGAAGCTATCGAAAGACGCAGATCATCCATCGTAAGTGTATGACATTATGATTGCTGTACGTTCTACGACGGGTGCGTGCGATCAGAAGCGTTCATATAACGCGGCTGAAGACTGAAGCTGCTCTCAATACAGTAGATGGGGCATCGCGGGCCTCCGAAGTGGGTGAATGCGATGATACGACGAATCTCCGCCCACACTAGGGACGCACGCGCACTATGCAAGTCGATATCGAGAGGAGGAGGATCATGAAGGGGCCTTCATCGCCGCAGGCAACAAGCATTTTGTGCTGGCCCGCAGTGCGTAAGGCGGCGGCAGGCGAGTACCCCGCATCGACCCCGCACGCGCTGTCGTGATCGACGCGGGGCAGCGGCGCCGACAAGGGGAGGAATGCGGGGAACGGAGGGGCGGCCCGCTGCGGCCCGGGGGGATCCCCAGGCACGCTTGCGTCTGACTTCCCCAGAATCTCGATGACAATGGGTTGAGCGCCGGTTATTAGTGCGGTCGTGGAAAGCGATATAAGCCCCGCGCGAACAGTTCGGACCCTAGGGTCGTCTTCCTGCAGTCCCCTCTTTGCGCATCCAGAGTCCTCCTGCAGACACCTGTTCTCCTTCACGATGAGTACAGAGAGGAAAGGCGTGTTCCAAAACATCCGAGTTTACTGTGCGTCCTTTCTCCGCCTCCTGGATCATTGCCGAGCTCAAGACATCCTCATCAGGGCTCGCGTTCATTGTATACTGGGGCATTGTCCTATTTGGTTATGATACGTGAGCGAAAATAGGTCTCGTGATTCGGTTGCGCCTGGCTTATGCTCTTCCAGTGGTGTGGGAGGCGGTGTCGTTTCGCAGACCTATTTCCAGATACACTTCGGCCTCGTGAACGATGATGGGTCAATTAACAAGGCCAAGGCCGACGATGTCTCCTCCAATGTAGTCTCGGTTTTGCAGGCCGGTGCCTTCTTCGGTGCTCTCGGGAGCGCACCGATCTCTTGTATGTCAGCTGTCCCTTGATATGGAGGAAATGCTAACGCTACGCTTGGTGTAGCTGCGATTGGGCGAAAGTGGACTCTCCTTGGGTTCACCCTCCTCTTTTCCATTGGTGCCGTGAGTATATCCTTGCTTCATTTCTACGTATGCGGCCATCAAACTGACGGCCTACCGTAGATCCTTCAAACAATTGCCGGTGGATCGCGTGGCCTTGGTTATATCTACGCCGGTCGGGTCGTTGCTGGTGTTGGAATCGGAGCCATCTCTGCCGTTGCACCCGCCTTCGTCTCCGAGTGCTGTCCCAAGGAGGTGCGTGGTCGGATCACCGGGTTCTTCCAGATCATGGTGGCCGTTGGTGTCATGATCTCCTATTTCATCAACCGTGAGTCCCTCTTTCCCTGCCTGTGAACCGTTAGTCTCATCAAATTGGGCGTAGTTGGGATCAGTCTGCACATCTCGTCGGGTCCTGAGATCTGGCGCATTCCCTTCGGCTTCCAGCTCGTTCCCGCTGGCATCATGGCTCTTGGTCTGCTTACGGTCAAGGAGTCTCCGCGTTGGTTGGCATCCAAGGGTCGCGACGCACAGGCCGCCAAGAATCTTGCCTACCTCCGCCGCCTCACTATAGACCACCCCATTATCCGAGAGGAAATGGCTGAGATTGAGGCCGCCATCAAGGAGGAGCGTGAAGCTCGCAACGGTCTTGGTCTGCGCGAGGCGTTCTTCGGCAAGGGCAACCTCATTCGGTTCGTCATCGCTATCGTCATTTTCATTCTCCAGCAATGGAGCGGTCAGAACTCGGTCAATTACTACGCGCCCCAGATCTTCCAGTCGGTGAGTCCGCGTGCTTGTCTGCGGAGACTGTTGTCGCTTTACTAATGCTCTCCTGGACGACAGATTGGCTACACGGGTACCTCGAACTCACTGCTCGCGTCCGGAATCTATGGTATTGTGAAGGTTGTTGCCACCACCCTCTTCGTATTCTTCCTCGCGGACACCCTCGGGCGTAAGCGGTCCCTGCTCATCTCTTCCTTGGGCATGGGCGTCATGTTCTATATCATTGGTGCCCTACTCAAGACGCACCCGCCCAACCCTGATGCCGCAACCCCGGCCCCCTCGTCAAAGGCCATGGCCGCGATGCTCTACATCTACGTCTGCTTCTACTCTCTGGGCTGGGGCCCTCTCCCGTGAGTATCTCCATGCAATGCGGTGTCCTTCGCGTTGCTGATACGTGTTTCCAGTTGGGTCTACGTTGCAGATATCTTCCCGACGCGCACACGGCATTACGGTCTTGCCACTGCATCGGCGTCTCAGTGGCTGTTCAACTTCGTGCTCTCCAAGGTCACGCCGTCCATGGTGACCGCCTTGGGCTACAAGCTGTTCCTCATGTTCGCCACCATCAACATTGGCGGCATGGCGACGTTCGCTGCGTATGTCGTCGATTTCTGGCCCCACACTTCGTACATGCCTCACTATTCGCTCCAGATTGATCCCAGAGACGAAGGGCCGGTCACTCGAGGAGATGGACATCATCTTCGGCTCCGTCAAGGCCGAGCAACGCCAAGCCGATATTCTCAAGCAAGAGCGGGGTACGTACCAATCCCGTGCTGACAATGATCACGGGGCGCTGATACTGCCTCGGCATTCACAGCGCTCGAGCAAGAGGGTCCCGAAGTGCAGTCCGTACGGTCAGACGAGGAGAAGAGCGAGAAGGTATGAGCCGGTGGCGACCCGCGGGATTCGTATTGTGCGCGCGACAGCCGCATCCACTCCGTAGTAGTCCTCGAGGTCTATGTGTGATGTCCTCGGCCTGCTACTGCCCATGTACGAGTAATGATGCCGTTGTCACGACCCTTTCATGCTTTCTATGCTCGACGTTTGCGATTCGTACAGCCGTTTGTTCAGTATCTTATTAGTTGCCTATCTCCTCCTGCAACGTGTTGTATTATAGCAAAAGCAGTGTACAACAACGCACATACGGATTGGACTACGTCTTAGCGTGATGGAACGTACGTGGGTGTGTGCTTCACCTGCGAACACCGGGCATCACCCCTCGAGGTGTACTGCTGCATAAGATAACCGCTTTCGACCTAAATCTCCCTGGTTCTTGTGCATTGTATAGTGCACTATCGCCAATGACATGTACACTCTCGGCAGTCCACGCGCCTTACCGGCTACCCACAACTCCTGTGGGAAGGATGGCGAGCCCCGCCTATGATACGTAGCATGCACAATGTTAGCCATATGGCAGGAATACTAGATCCGTAAGCAACAGTGGTATCTAGTCATGCAGTCTCCTCTCACCGTCGTTGCTCAGTGACTGGCAATTGACGGCGGTCGGTGTGGTCAGCGTGAAGTGACGGGTGCTTTCTCAGCTCAACATGTACAGATATGACAATGTAGTCTCTTACTCACCACGATGCCTCATATCCCGGGGCCGGACGTTGTGTTGTCTTCAGAGCACGGCACAATGGCGTTGACGCAGCCTAAGCTGAAACTTCGCGCTGCACAGCCCCGCAATCGACGGGAATCCGAGTTTCTCGGACATAGCAGATGAAGGAGTGGCGCACTCCGTTTGCGTCGTATACGAACACATATAAGATGCCAGGCTGCGTCGATCATTCGGAACTGCATCAGCCAGCGCACAAGATGACCATTCGTCTAGGATTCGTCGGGCTCTCAGCAAAGGGGTGGGCTTCTATGATGCTCGCCCCACCGCTCTTGCAACCACCGCTCGACTCGCTCTACTCCCTTGCGGCAGTCTCTACGACCAACGTTGACTCTGCTGCCGCGAGCGCAAAGAAGTGGTCTGAGCTTACGAAGAGGCCAGTGCGGCCATATTATGGCCCGACGTCCGCCATCGCCGCAGATCCCGAGCTCGACCTCATCGTTGTGGCAGTCAATGCACCGCAACACAAGGCAGCTGTCATGCCGATAATCGAGGCTGGTAAAGATATCTTCATAGAGTGGCCCGTAGGAAGAAATCTGCAAGAAACGGAAGAGATCGCTGAGGCAGCAAAGAAGAAAGGTATCAAGAGCTTTGTAGGTACGCAATGCAGACAGACTGCGACGATACGGAAGGTCAGTATCCCCTATATCGAGGTGCGACAATACCCAATGACGCCTGTATCGTATAGATCAAATCCATTGTGGAATCCGGCCAGATTGGACGAGTCCTCTCTACGACTTTTGTAAGCGCACTCTCCTTTCCGAAGGCAACAGATGTTAACCTGAACCGTTTAAGGTTGCACATGCTCCCAACCCTCCCTTGTATGTATGGGGTCCCAAAATCTCCGAAAGCACTGCGTACACCGCAGACGCAGAGCAAGGAGTCACTCTTCTGGATATAATCGGCGGGCATATCTTGGAGGGCGTCACACACGCACTCGGACCCTTCACCTCCGTTTCCTCGACACTCGCAGTCCAGTACCCAACCGCGGAGCTCGTTGACGCATCGGGTAACCCGACGGGCAAGACTGTTCCGCAGACCGGCGCCACGCAGATAGCTTTCTCGGGAACCCTCGCGAATGGCGCAGTCGCGAGCTTCCACTGGCGTGGTGGCGTCAGCGCTGAGGGAGGCAAGGCCGGCTCGCCGCTCCTCTGGGTGATTGATGGCGAGAAGGGTACAATCCGTGTCGAGAGCGACAGCCCCGGCGGAGGGTACATCCACATTTACGAGCCGGACTTGTACTTGAACGGAGAGAAGGTAGAACTGGAGCAAGACGGGCTGACGAACACTGGGAGGGCGTGGGCGGAGTTTGCGAAGGGCGATGCTGGCAACTACCCGACGCTCGAGGACGCAGTCAAGGTGAAGCGCTTGCTTCAGGCGATCAAGACTAGTTCGCGGGATGGGAAGAGGGTAGAACTGTGAGGATAATGTACAATAATGACGTGCTGGATACAGATGGCCTTGACGCATCATTGCTCCAACGGACGGCGATTTCGGGTCATCGCTGTCCATGACACCAAGGCCATGATAAGCACACTTGACCCCCACGCCCGTATGGTAGTAGTGACCGATGTTTGTGAGGAGACTTCGCTTTGTGCCGCCGCCATAATCAATCTTGCGAAGTCGACATCATGGCCAACGTGCTGTCGAAGTCCGGGAGCGGTAGTTGCAGAGATATTGGGTGTATCCCATGCCGCCATAAGCGTGGAAGGATCAATGAATACATCGGCGTCGTTAGTGGCGGATGGCGCATCCACTTGTGCTTCCCGTTCTACATCGTGCGTTGCGGGTTCATCCAGGACAGGAGGAAGGATTTCGGCTTGAGCAACGCCTCCAAAGAAGTCTGTGACCAGGGTCTTATCGAGGGGACGCCTAAAGAGGTCTGAACGAACACCCGGATGTGAATCAAGTTTCTGAGGATCGAACGTATCGAACTGCGACAAGCAAGTTGAGCATGTGTGGAACACTGAACTGTCGAATGATCATACCAAATCCTGCATGGAAGCCTGACTTGTCTTGTTGATGCCCTCCATGAACTGCAGCACATAGTGCGTGAATTTGTCTATGACCGCGACTCCGATATCGAAATCGTTCTCGTGCTGTGGCAACAATGTCAGTGTCCGCAACGAGACATGATGCCTTCCACTTACGGAGTAGGAGTTCTCGCCCATCTCAGAGGAACCGGTGGCAAGAATGTTGGGCGAGTAAAACTTGGAGAACATTGTATTGGCCTGACATGTGTCGATCATGAAGAAAATCTCGTTGTAACTACATCCACGTCAGATACAGCCGGGACGGCAGAAAGACAACATACCGCTTCTTCTGCCACATCTGTTCGAACGCGTCTGCAATGTCAAACGCGCTAATTTCTTCGTTGTCTTGGAACTTCAGGAACTCATTCCCTCCGTGCCCAGTCATATATACGAAGATGTTCGAGCGGTCGTCAGTGAGCAAGCGCTTTGACCGCGGGACAGATTCGTCCATTCGGCCTTGAATGGTTTCAGGGGATGTTGTCACGACTCACTGATAATACGCACCTGTCAGAACTCTCAAAAAGTTCTCCACCGTAACCTCATAGCCGCGGTAATCGACCTCGATGTTGTCTCCATACAAGTCTAGATGCCGTCCCGAGCTGGAGTAAACACAGCCAGGGAATTTATTGCGGGGATTGCATGCAGCATCGTCCGCAAGCATGAGGATGATATTCGAGTCGGGGATGCCGAGACGCTTCACAGTGCGGTACATGCCCAGTGCGTTTGCCATATGCTGTCATTCGGTATAAGCACTTGCCACCGCAAGAGCGTACACAAGTACTCACTCTGTAGTTGAACCAGTAACGTGACGAACATACAAGAACAGCCCAGTTGTTGGTGTGCACAGACCCGCTCCCTCCATGCCTTTCGAAGAAGTGCTGCACTGGTGCCTCTTGATCCGCCCTGGCCGTGGTGATACAAAGGAGGACAGTCAAGAGCAAGTACAGCACACTGGTGACATTGACGGCCATTGTGATAGCTTCACGTCTAGCAAAGGACCGCTGCGAGAGGGAATGAGGTCTGTTCTCTTTCGGCGTTGAGCCGCACCAATCGACCTACGAATTCGCTTTCGGCAGGGGTCTCTGTTTGTCAGGAGGACGGTTTGAAGTCACAAGCCAGGCGGCGGAAGGGCGAGAGCTGTCAGCAAGCGCCTGCCACTTACTGACACTTGCAGGTACTATTACTGGGCATTACACCTTGTATCATACCATTTTGCAAAGTCACTGATGAAGTAATGGGGCCAATTGAGCCCAATTGTATGGCGATAGGCCCTCATAGTAAGCAACCAGCTTATATAAGTGTGAGTGGCCGAGTTCATGTTTGTAGCGGATGATGCAATGCTCGGCCCAATAGCTCGTTGCACTCGACCATGAAGCTCATTCGTTCAATCACTACGTTCATGCTCGCTCTACCGTCGAGGCTTGTTTGCTGACAAGCTTGTACAGTACGAAAGCTATAGGGTTATGTCGTAAGTCCCGTACATTCTTTACGCTCGTGTCGATAGCTTATACGTGATGCCTTGCACTCAGGGTGCAACGGCCCATGCCATACTTGAGTACGACGCGCTGGCTAATTCGCATTTCACGAGCCGGGCGGAACCATGGTTCTCGGTGCGTTGCGCACGTCGTATTGTGACGAGTCTGTGTATCCAATAGATACCTTGGGACCGTACGGACTATGACCGCGCTTCTGAGTCGAGTATACTCTTGAGTGCAGTGAGCGGCTTTGAGCGAACGAGAACGCTATAGGCCGGCTGGTTCTAGGAGCCTGATGCCGACGAAGAGTCTTCGCGCTGCGAAGTCGTCCCGTGCGCGGCTCACCAAACCGACCTCGCCTCAGCGTCCGTAGAAACCACACAAATATCTAAGGCGCGTGAACTAACCTCCTTAATTCAGTGCAGACCTGCTCAAGTAGAACTCGGGCACCTGGGATAGCGAGTTTAGTGATTCAACGTGACTGCGGAAAACCGGGATGCCCACTTCATACAGTTGCTTCATACAGATTATCTAGAACAGTGGGGCTTATTGTGCGTTTGCTGCATCGCTTAGCCCTAGCGTCAAGACTTGACCAGCCATCTGTCAGTGTTCGTCTCCAATCTGTTTTTGACGACTTATTCATACTGCCCTTCAGACCTCCACGACGGATCGTGAGCCCGTGTTCTGGTGATATGTGTCCATGTATTCAATAAGTCATGGCCGCATAGGGTTTGACGCACTATGGACTCGCATCAGCCCAGACTTTTGCGGGATGCTTCCTTTGTGGTGCACGGAGGCTCACATGGACACAATGGATCAGGCTGCGCGCGACGCATCCTACGGCTCACCTTTTGATCTTTGGGACCCTGCATAAGATTCGAAGTACGTGCTCGTTTCTGTCATTGACATAACGATTATTGGTTTACTTAGGATACATTGGTACAGAGTCATTCCACTGGCTTGGGTAGCTTGCCACCAGCGCACATTCTTGAGCAGTACATGGAAAAAATCGCTACGTCTGATGGGAAAGCTCGGCATGTTGAGTTTTAGCGCTTCGCGCGGCCATCTTGCTGAGTTACACAGCCGTGGATACTACAGATACTCGAGGCACACCATAGCGCGCAGGTTGACGCTCCGATGGCGAGTATAAAACTGCTCTTGGAGTTGAGGCCACAGAGACAGCGAGTCACTCATTACAGCCAGACATCGTCCGAGTATGAGCTTAAAGTCAGTTCTCAGGTGTGTTCTATACATACATATCTATTGTCGTCTGGTATTCTCCCTCATATGGCGAGCACGTAGTCTCCTCTTCCTGATCTCCGTGGCGAATGCTCTAGTAATAGAGACACCAGACGTATGGGTATCTGGGGCGACAGTCACAGGAACATGGGAAGCGACGTCGCTGGATGACCCAGTTCATTTCTCCCTGGAACTCCGGTCAAAGGATGCTAGTTATGCAATTGCCGACAACCTGCTCACCGCGTGTGGCTCAGTGACCCTCACTTTGCCTACGGTATATCATGGGTCAGATTGAATAGCAATTGTTCTGATCAATCTCTCACAAAACTCGCGGGTCGCAGAGAGTACATTCTAGCTGCCGTCAATGTTACGTGCGTATACCGTGCTTGACCTCAAATGTTGACTTATTGTCGCAACTGATGAAACTCTAGAAACATAGAGATGGCGTACGCAGAGACAGGAAAGTTTCTTGTGCTCTAGGTTCCGAGTCGTCCCAAAGCGATGTGCGTGGGGAGCGGTTCAACATTCGACACGAGCCCTGCCGTGATTCGTCGAAGTGGACGCAATGATGTACCAACAGGCCAAACCTACATAGACGAGGTGACATGATCAGTCAATCTCAGCACTCAGGCCGTCGCTCGCAGTGTATCACAGTCTGTCAATAGATGCCAGACTTGGGAGGCTCTGCTCCGCTGAGCCTCTGACCAAGGTAAGATTGTGATCTTACGATCTCGATCCGCTTGAGAATGAGCGATCGATCAACGCAATGCTATGTATGACGTCACTAAACAACTATACATACGGCTGCCTTGTTTGGGGCGACGACTGCCAAAGCAAGCCTGTTCCATTCTTTGCGTCCTCGCCAGGTCTGGACGCTGTCGTATAAGAACTCCTGCTTTTCCATCATAAAAGCGTTGCCTTTCGCGCAAGTGCCTCATATTTTCTTTCCCTCTTTCCCTTCACTTCACTTCGGTGATCGCTTTGCGTTTCTCGTTCGGTTACTATACACTAGGGCGACTACTCGTGGGACATTATTGTACACGCGTAAGTGCATCTATTGCAGCGAAGCTGTTCTGTTCTGGTGACAACTAACTCAAAATGTGCACTTGACCGCATATAGGGAGCCGAATGTTCACACAGGCGGAGAAGGTTCGCATTCTGGACTTCCCTTGCACCGAAACCGTCCAGCGTGCCATCGCTCAACACATGCTGAGGATTTACTTTGCTCAAGCCGTGAGGGGCCGTATCGTTGATATCATTGCAGCAAGCGTAGGGATGGGAGGTAGAGTCATATATGCTTGTATGCAACTGTAATGAAAGCGTGAGTCCCATCGCGAGGGTTGCGCACCTCACGAGAGTGGTGCTCACTTTACGTCCGGAGAACACAGCAGCGACTAGCTTCTACTACTTCCCAGACGGCGGATGTTGCACAATACAATGAAGACCGTGCAGACAGGAAGCTGCTTTCCTATGCGTTTGGGACCGTGGCGGCGGACGACCACCCTATGCGCTCGCATGAAACACGGAAGAAGGCTGGAGTCGAACACGCGTCCTCTAGGTCGCTCCACCCTTCGTCGAGCCCGTTCCAGCGCAGCGCTATCGCTGTCTATGCGCGTGCTGAGGCCTGAGGCCTAGCCGTGTACGATTCGACTGTTGACTCCCAGGCTCGTGGCCCATAGCCAATCAGTCTTGGTCGTGCGCCCTTGCGACAACAGCGCGATAGGTCTTTCCGGACAATGATGATGATATCAACGAAGATGTCTGGACGTCAACGAAGGGTTTCAACCTGCCTTGTGGGCGGCGAGGAAGCAGTCCGCAGCGCGAGGCCAGATTCCCTTGTGAGTTCTTAGCAGTCGGTCCCCAAGCTTCAGAGCGATGCATGTGCACTAGATACTGACTCTGTTCAGCGATCGATGGGGGGATATGCTTCGCCGCCAATAGGACTGTCCTACTTACTGGTGTCCCCGGAATATGTGAGATCGCGCGGGAGGACCTGCCGTCGCGTCGGCGATCTCAAGTCTAATCCCACATCTTGCCTGGATCTTCCCAATGATGGCGTCATGGCAACATGTCTGCTTACGCTTTTGCTTTGTGGCTCGCTGGCGACATGGTCTTGCGAACTCTTTCCACGCGCGCTGGGACGGCTGAGAACTGGTCTAGCGAGCCAGCGGGGGGAACACTCAGGCGGTTCTCACACTACAGCGTGGTGGGCCGAATGATAGACAAGGTTTCATTCATTCATGAATTGGAAGAGGAAGCATCGCTGGGTGCGAAAGAGTAAGTACATTGCGAGTACAGAAGATCGTACGCAATAATGGAGAGGGGATATGGTTGCGCAGCTGATCCAGTGCCACACTAGGGGGCGTCGCGCACAAGGCTCCCGCGGCCCATCGTCCGAGACACACGGTACCGCTCCACCTTCGTCATATCAATAACTCATTTCGATGTGCGGATGAACTTCGCGATTCTATCCTGTCCAAGAATAGGACAAGGCAAGCGCAGCTGCTCAATGGCGCTCGGAGTTGGGGGCACTAGTAAAGTGGAATTCTAAGTTGGTCATCCCAATGCAACTGATCGAATGTGAGAGGACGGAGCCATGTGTTTCCTGTGGCGTGGCGTCAAGCACAATACGCCCGTCGGGCTCATGCGGGGGCGTGCCGCGATGGGCGATGAGCGAAGCGTAGAAGTCAAGGAAGCAGGGAATACAGGCAGCGCATCGTCTCCGCGAAGCGCGAAGAGCTCGGATACGATGCAGTGAATGGGAGGCATATGGACTGGCGCGGACGCCGCCGACCGGCTGCCGACTGCGAGCGAGCAAGCCAGGGGGCTGAGAGCGACAGAAGAATGGTGACGAGCTGGTAAATTGTCGCGTGGGCGGCTTGACACGGGCACGTTGGCGACGAGCTATCTTTGGCTAACGGCATATGCCCCACCATTGGACAAACTTCGCTGGGCTAGGAGCGTCCGCCGACTCAACGGGGCTGGAGCAGAACGCAGGCAGGTAGGCCCGGCGTGGTTTTGTGGCTAGCAGGCCAGGCGCGGGGCCGACGTCGTTTGCACCTCGACGCCTCTCTAACGCTGTCGCCGAGTGGGCTGGAGGAGACGTAGCCCAGCGCGCAGCAATCACCAGCGGCGAACGTAATAATGACAGACGCACCGCAAGATGCACCATCAGTGAGATGATCCACCCGACTCAACATCTCCGTCGCATCTCGCTTCGAATCTTGGCCTACGATAACGGGGCGAAGGCGATAAATGATGCATCTACCGCCCAACTTACCATTCCCCAAGTTTGAGTACACGCGTTGTGAACCGTGAAGACGGGATATGCCCCAAGGTGGCCGGGCGGCGTTTATGGAAATGTGCGTAGTTCGTAATAGAAGCGGGGTGAGTGGAGTCCTGCGGCAGAACGAGAGCGTCTGACGCGAGGTATTTCGAGGTCGAAGCGCCATGGGTGGCAAGCATCAGCGGAGGAGGGGCAGTTCCCCAGGGACGCGTTGGTTGTTGTCATCTGCCACCGGAGAAACCGGTCACGACATGAAAGCCAACTCTGTTGACTGGGAAGCACACTTGAGGGAGCAAGATCATGGTGATCCTGGCATTAATTGGCTGGCGGGGGTGCTGGCTGGTCCGGGCGTGTCGTGGAGTCCTGTCAGGCAAGCTTTGTCATATCATCTGAGGGCACTCCGGAGACTCATACAAGCGTCGTCAGCAGCGAATGGATCGGCATGCGTAGATAGAAAACAGAGACGCAGCCATGGGACACAGCACTTGGCTATGAGGACGAGCAAGCCGAGTGCAGGTTGCAAAAGGCAGCGCAGCAGCGTCGCAATGGATTTGGCCCGCCTTGATCAGCGCCGGCAACTGACGGACCGGAGACGCCGATTGGCCCTTGACGTCAAAATCTCCGAATGTGGGTGGGCGCGCCACTGAGGAGCCATCTCGGCAGGCAAGAACCATTCGGCGAGCGGCCCCCCCAAGGCCACCCTCGCCCTGAGCAGCAGTCGGGATCATGGCTCGATTCGGCGCCCTGTCGGTTTATCATCCATTCAAAACGACACCGCCAGCAGCGTCCACCAGCTCTCGGCCTCCGTGGACCATCCCCGCCGCCTCCTGTACCGACTTTGACCAGACCGCCGTCCAAGCAACAATCGATTGTTTCGCCCCAGACTGCGCAACGCTTCTTTCCCGATTTGATACACGACCGCCACGCTGCTTCTCGTCGCTTCGACTCTCTTTGACGCTTCGAAATCGCGGTGCTAGGAAGACAAAGCCTCCGCCACGTCTCAGATACGACCTTGGTACGACGACCGTGTCTAGACCGGTCCTGTCCTGCCACCATTCTCTTGTGAGTGCCACCGCTCGGTCCTCTCCACTCGCCATCTTTTTCCTCCGCGGTCCCTCTCTTCCGCTCCCTCCTACATAGACCTCAGCCGGTACCCGCCCCCCTCTCCTTTTCCCCTTTCCCCTCTCTCTTTCTCTCTCTGTTCCTTTCAGTACCATACTCACATTCTACTGCCATGCCTCCCCCTGTACCACCATCAATAGAGAGCATCCTCCAGCTCTCCGGAGTCAGCTCACAACCCTCAACAACCACCCTCACCACTCTCATGGACTCCGGTAGTCCTTCCGGCAGTCCCCCGCCGATCCCCTCTCCTCTACCACTCGACCCGAATGACAACCGACCTCCCGGGGGCACGCGCAGGTCGGGTGGGACAAAGACGCCGCGCAAGGTGCAATGGACGGACGAGCGCGACGTCGCCGACTCACCGCGCGCATTGGACGAGCATGGGCTTGACGTGAGTACTCACCTCATCCCTCTTTCATTTCCCAGAATTTCTATCCTATCCGTGATCCGTCGCGAATGAGACGGGCCTCGGCCACCATGCTGCCCCAGTGGCCACCTTATCATATCGCTATGTCCGTGTCTTGATTCGTGCGCATGGCTCATGTCTGCGGCACATCAGCGCGGACGGTGAGAGCGCGGACGCTTTACGCGGTACTTATCTTACGTCTTCTCGACGCGAGGCAGATGTCCGTCGAGTTGCCAGGCGCAAATTTCAGCGACCGACGTTGCCCTGAACGTTCGCGTCGCTGGTATTTGCACAGGGGCTGCTCGGCGGAGGTACTCAGGGGCGCTGTCACTCTCATCGCAGGAGTGCGCTCATCGCTCGCGTTCGAATGCCCGTACTCGGCGTTGACTCGCGGGAGCACAATGTAGCGGGGTCGCCGAGAGGCGCGAGGATTCGAGAGATTTCATACCTCCTAAGCCCATCTATATACTGTGATTTGCCTAAATCTCAGCTGACCCCGACGCCCGTCGCACCGGACCCTTCCCGTGGGGCGGGAGGCGGCTGTGGGTGTGGAGCCTACCTCCCATGTCGCGACGTGCCTCACTAGGTCGATCTTGAGCAACGTTCATGAGTAGGCCTTATTTGCATGCACCGCGACGGCTCCGATGTAGGGCATGATCTGCCACCAGTTTAGCGTTCCCTTGCCTAGCTTCCGGGTCGATATTTTCCTTTTCTGGATGCTGACGTCGATCATGCCCGCAGCCGTCCGCCTTCCAGGAGCTTGCAAGTGCACTCGAGCGCCACCGTTCAGAGTCTCCCGCCAGTCTCGCGCGCCTAGAACGTCTCGAGCGGCTCGACACCAATCTCACTCGTGAATCAACCTCAACAGAAGAAACATCTCCTGATGGATACACACCACCATCTCATCAAGTCCCCGGCGAGCAGTTCATCGACCCTAGCGAGACGGCAGGATTGCCCGGTGCAGGGACGGAACGGCACTCGGTTCAACAGGCGCAGCAAGTCATCGATGCTCATCGCCGGAGGATGTTCGGCGTGTCCGTCCCACACGTGCCCCATTTCGGACGACGCTCGCATGATGTCGATGCCCGTGGCCGCAAGTCTTCCAGCGGTGGTCACGACGCGCGGAAACGGAAGGGCGAAAGCCAGAGTCACCGCAAGAGCGGCAGCGGCCATAAGCGCCGCTGGAGCTTCTTCCGCACCGAAACGTCCTCAGAGTCGGACGTCGAGAAGCGGGCGGACACCCCGCAGGTGCCCTCCGTCCCTCGCGGCGGCGGCGTGCTCTCAGCTCTCCTCGCCTTGTACGACAACGCCGATGCGCAGTCGCAGACCGTCGGCAGTGTCTCCACCCGTTCCTCCTTCGACGAGTCTCGGCCACCGTCCAGGGCACGTTCGCATGAACGTGAGCGTGGCAACTCGACGCCCCGTTGGGCTGGTGGATCAGCGAACAGCTCCTCTGTATCGCTCAGCATCCCGACGCTCCGTGTGCCAAAGCCATGGGCAGACCAGCGTCCGCCTCAGGCCCGGAATGCGGGTGGTGTGTTCGGTGCCCTCATCGCCAGTACCGGCAACGTGTCCGGAGTTGCGGCCCCCCAAGCTAGTACGCTGCAGCCCAACGTGAAGCGTCCTGGGTACCACCTGTCCCGATACTCGCTGGAGAGCAACGTTCCGAAGGTGAAGCCAGAAAATCAGGAGGTGCCCCGGCGTCGGAGCATGCACTTTGAGCAGCTGCCATCGCATGGCCGCGGAGACACGTCGCCCGACCACCCGTCGCACCTGCGCACGGCCTCGATGCCGCTCAATTCCCTTGAAGAGGAGTCGCCAGCGTCCACCAAGAGCAAGACGAAATGGACAGGTGTGCTCAGGGAGCTCCCGAAGCCGACTTGGAGCAGGGCGAATACCCCGAGTACGCCTGGCACGCCTACCAGCGATGAGGCGGACTATTACATGGACAAGGAGAAGATCAAGTTGCGTGAACGAGAAAAGGAGATTGAGCGTGCCAAGCGCGAGCGGCGGAAGCGTAAGAAAGCCGAGGTTTACGTATGTACCGTCTATCCTCAGGAACGCCTCCCACATTGCTGACGCTGTCCATCCCGGGCATAGATTACCCGGCATGTTGCAGAGATCGTGCAACGGCAGGAATTCATCCTGAAGCTCGCACGGGCGATGATGATGTTCGGCGGGCCGACGCATCGGCTGCAGGCCCAAATCCAAGCGACCGGCAGGGTGCTCGACATCCCGCTTAGCTGCATGTACCTGCCTGATGTTATGCTTATCTCGTTCGACGACGCGACGACGAGCACGAGCAACATCAAGTTCATTCGCCAGGCCAGCGCGCTCGATATCGGCAAGCTTCAGGACGCATACGCGCTGTATTGGAAGGTCATCCACGACGATATCTCCGTCAAGGATGCTTCGGTCGCCCTCGACGACCTCATGCGCAAGCCGCAGCTGTACAAGTTTTGGCAACTCATTCTCATTGGTGGCTTCTGCTCCGCGTCCATCTGCAGTGTCTCCTTCAACGGATCCTTCATCGACTCGCTCGTCTCTTTTCCTCTTGGTTGTTTACTCATCATCATCCAAGTGTTCGCTGCTCGCAATGAGTTGTACTCCAACGTCTTCGAGTGAGTGCCTCCGACTCAGCGCCGAGGGACCAGGCCTGACGCCTTCGCAGAATCATGGTCTGCTTGCTCTTCAGTTTCATCGCTGCTGCTCTGGCGGATACGCATGGCCATCACATCTGTTACACGGCAGTTGGTTCGGCTTCCATTGTGCTCATCCTCCCCGTACGCTGGGCCCTTTTCTGATCTTTCAGGATCAGCGCTGACGCATCCACAGGGTTTCATCATCCTCTGCGGGAGTCTCGAGCTGGCTTCACGCAATATCGTCTCCGGAGCAGTGCGAGTGTGCTTCTCGATTATCTACTCGCTGTTCCTCGGATTTGGTCTGTCAATCGGCGCAACGGCCTATTCGAAGATGACACATCACGATCTTGCCGGGACGGATGACTTATCGTGCCAGAGCAGTCATGACGCTAACGGACCATGGTGGCAGCGTACGCCGTCGGTTTGGTGGGGTACGTTTCGGCATTGTCTCTGCTCTGTTCATGTACTCACTCGCTATCGCAGCCTTCCTCACTGTACCGGCATATTCATTCTTCTTGAGTTTGCGCAACCATGCTCCGCTCAACCGCAAAGAAACGGTAAAGCTCATCGGCATTGTCATGTTCCGTCCTTTGTCTGACACATCTTCTACAGTACCTGCTCGTCGCGGTCTCGTGCATTGGCTGGGTTTGCAATCACTTCACCGGTACCAAGTTCCCCAACCAGAACGATATCCCAGCTGCCGTTGGGGGTGCGGCCGTCGGCTTCGTTGCCAATATGTACGGTCGATTCTTCAACGGCAATGCCTTCGTCGTTATGGTGGGTCTTGTCGATGCTGCACTTGGAAAACTGTTCTGAGGCTTCGGTTAGATTACTGGTATTCTGTTCCAACTGCCCTCTGGGTTGGCGAATGGTGGCCTGTTCTCATTTGTAACGGCGGAGACCGACGGAACGTCGTCAAGCGAGTCCTACCTCTCGGGATTCTATACCGCCCTCCAACTCGTCTCAGTCTCCATCGGTCTCACCGTAGGGCTCGGTGTCTCTCTCATCCTCGTCCACCCCGTCAAATCGCGTCGTAGAGCAGGCGGCATCTTCAGTTTATGATTGATGTTTCCCTCTGCTCGTTGCAAGTTACGACGCACCTCCTACCTCTGTCTCCAAGGTCACCCCATAGGATCACTATACCAAAGCTGGCTACTTTGCATGATTTCCCTTCTTCTGTAACGAAACTTGCTTATCCCATTGCTTCCCATGTATAAAAGTAGATCGGACAGCTTTGCCTCCACTTCATGTCATCACACGATTAACGTACATCCCATATAGATATACAGCATAGGTTTCCCGCATTATTGGCACGGCGTCCATAGATGTTTACTTCCCCGTCCCATACTAGAGTTGACACGTAACATTGGACATTGTCTTCCTGCTCCGCTTCCCGTTGGCTGGGAGATTCCGACTCGCTCAAAACAGTGATACCCATTGAATCCGAGGCCAGAATGACCTCAAAAGCGTCGCAATTATTTTGCTCATGCCTCGCCATTAAGTGCGGTTCGTTCATGGCAACTGTAACGCATCCTTGGTGGTGCCAGTGGTTGATTCACACCCCCGGCTGCTACTAGTACTACTATAAGTCTAGTAAGGAGTCGTTCATGGGCGGGGACTTCGACTCTACCATACTAACTCAACAAACTTGTTATCTACTGTTGAACAGCAACGGTTCCTACTCTTTCATCACAACCTACCTAAATGCTAAACGTTCTAAGTTTGAACTTTCGCTCCCGGAGATTTGCAGAAGACGGGCGCTTCTGATAGAATACCTCCGGCAGTGGCGGGGCCACCGTTGTGCTACAGTTATAGTATTGAACTCTCCCAATTCCAGCGCTTTCCATATCGCTAGGCCCCTCGGTGGGAAACACGTTTGGTCGGACGTCGAAGCTAACCTCACTTATCGCTGAGTAATACAAGGTGCCGGTGGCGGAATGAGGGGAGAAACCCCATGCCAACATGATATCACCGCGGCACCAATTCTTACTCTGTATTTAAGTGTTGACTTCAGTCTCAGTGCCGAGGTCCGACCAAACGCGTTTCCCACCGAGGGGCCTAGCGATATGGATAGCGCTGTCATCGATGACGAGAAATGCACCTTGCGCGTCAACGTGATCATATCATCTGCGCCAATGCTACCAAGAGATACTGTTTCACTCACCACCAATTGCCAGTAGGGCTTTCTATATCGACCATCCGAGTTGTGCCGCACTACCGAGTTTACCTGACTTGTCTTAAGCGTTTCCACATAGACAAGCCAATACAAAAACATGAAAGTACCGATGGAGCATTTGGCAGAGATGCTCAGCTTGCTTGACTTGTATGGGTTTAGTGCTTGGATGTACAGAACTCATACTACCGCACGAGCATCGCCGCTATCGATGTCTTTGGCTTCCACTGCGATGTGGTTACATTGACCGATCTGGCTATGGGCCTGTGCTATTCATGACCGCACAGACCAATACCTCAAGCAATCGTAAGGCAGTGCATCTATCGGTTTGCGCCCCGTCAATAAACCGGTGCTACAAAGATCACGATGGGATGCTGTGATACTGTTCGGGATCAGATATGTCAATGATGACGATACCACAGAACTCTACTCGTATTCTTTACTGACAACGTTTCGCCGTTGACTCCAGTATTTGGTGTCGCCGCGTGATCATGTGGCGGACATGAGGCGATGTATCAACGCGTAAGTGATGCCTTTGAACGGTCGAGCATTGAGTTCTCACTATTTTGTGCCGGGAAACCGCTTGCATCCCCCGAGCATCACTAAGTGGGAAGCACAGCAATGGCCTCAACGTTTGCCAAGGGACTCATGCTGAACCCCGACTCGTGGAAAGGGTCCCTGACATGCGGAGTCGAAGCGATGGAGGTTTCTATCCTGTCTACGAGAGTTACGTCCTTAGCCACGGTTAGGTTCAACTACCGAAGGGGTGATT
This sequence comes from Fomitopsis palustris, assembly GCA_029783445.1. Lineage (NCBI taxonomy): Eukaryota > Fungi > Basidiomycota > Agaricomycetes > Polyporales > Fomitopsidaceae > Fomitopsis > Fomitopsis palustris. Next base: position 172,540 of record JARAOQ010000036.1, read on the forward strand.
CAGACGATGCCTGGATGGACCTTATAAAAAGCCTCAGCCTGTTCCATATGTGCCACGAGAGCAAACTTACGCTCACTACACCAGCATTCAGTAGCCATGTCAACCTCCGAGTCAGAATTATCTCAAGCCTTCGCCAATGCGTACGACATGACAGTGATTGGAATGCTCTTCTCTTGGACGTACGTTCTACTCTGTATTCATGTTCCCAGTAGTCCCTAAGGTTAACAATCAATAGCTTCTTTGGGGGAACCATCGCACAAGTATTCTATTACTTCCAAAACTATCCTGAGGACAAGTTACGAATGAAACTATTTGTAAGCACTTTAATGCAGGCTTGATGTAATCAAGGGACTCATGCTTTGACAGGTTATATTTTTATTGTACGTTGTTGTGGAGCCTCTCTCGACGCTAACAGCCATGCTCACGGTTACTTTGACAGTGTCCTAGACGTGGTCAAGGAAGTTAACGTGTGCTACGTATGCATTGACCTTTGCGAGCACTTGGCAATTTGAACTCATGATGGACATCACTGTTCTGCAGGCCCTTTGGTACCGAGTTGTGGCGAATCGCGGGAACGTCTATGCCGCCGGGATCTGGACAGCTAGGTACAGAACTGATTACTTGTAGCAGTATTCGTACGTAGACTCATATGTTTTCCAGCGACTACGTGGTGCGTATCCGGTATTCTCATGTGCAGTCAGTGCCTGAGTTCATGGAGATAGGTCTGGGTTGTCTCGGTGAGTGCCGGTACACTTCCGAAGAAAGATGCTGATCTTCTGATTCCTCGTGCCGTTAGGCTTTGGCCGTGATATGTGTACAGTGGTGAGCTTCTGCTTCGGAATTCACCATGCAAGTACCATTGAAAAGAGACCGTTAGGTTCTATATACGCAACATTTGGGTCCGTGAGTCATGCTTGTTTGACGGCCTCATTTCCCTTCTCAACAACTATCTAGTCACGCGTAATCCATGGGTTCGCGTGCCACTCACTGTTGGCGCTGTAAGTGGTTGGACAAACCTGACCTAATCTCACTCACACACTACGTAGTTCTCTCTAACAATCGTTGCACTTGGTGAGTATAACTACAACTGACACGGGTGACTCGGATATGCTAGTGTAACTGCGGGCGGAGAGCTGACGATCATGTCTTGATGAACTAGGTGCTACATTCGGTAAGCAAGGACCCCGCCAGTGCAATGCATGTATCCAGCTACTTAACACGATTGCCACACTCAGCGTTTGTGTACGAGACGTGGGCCATTTCTATTGGCGTACCATACGTCCGTTGACTGTCTGTCTCTCAGAAACCTCGCACAGATGAGTACAGGAAGGAATGAAGAGATAACCTTCGCGCGTTTGCTCGTACGTTTCTTGCATAGGTGTCCTTCCGAGCTCATCGATTGATGACGAATAGGTCCCATCCCGCATACAGTCTGTTACGGAGCTTGCACTCAACGTCTACATCAGTTTGTCCCTGATCTTCATCCTGCGCGGCGCCAAGAATGGTTTCAGGACGTAAGTGGCACGTTCGCTTTGCAGCACTGTACAGCTGATGACAATTGCAATGATGGACAGCACGGACAACATGATCAGTAGGCTCATCACGTATGTCGTCAACCGGGGCTTATTCTTGTTGTGAGTGATTTGGCCGATAGGAGAAATTCTTGCAGGAGTGATTGACTGACACATATGTCGCTCCAGTGTGCTACAATTCCTCGAGGTGATACTGGTAGGTCTATAACCTTGATTTGAGCCGATGGAACTCGTTCAATTCAATGCGATGCTAGTACAACGCCGACGGCGCACTTGGTAGTACAAGGAGCACGCTATTCTACTATTCTTCCAGCACCAGTGAGTGTACGTGGCCCGTGGGCTAGCGCTTTACTGATTATATGTACCGAAAGTCCATATCAATACAGCGCTCATTGTGTACGCCTCATTGCACAACAGTTGTATGTGTCGAGGATACTGACTAACCCACATCAGACTTAACGAACGTCGACGCATAAGAGATGTGGACTCCATCGGCGGCGACTCCAAGTACACAACGCCGTTGAGCGAGTTCCCCAACGCCGGGTTGGAAGAGCCTGTGTCCCCTGCTCTGTTGGTCTCATCGTTGTCCAGAGTACCTTTCCTGACTGTGACTCTCCAGGCACCTTGATACCGAAATGCAAATCACGTCTGCGGGCCAGAGCATACAATTCGCCACTCAAAGCCAGGTCGCAAAAGACTGAGGCTAGGTCACAGTGTGTGCCTAACAGTCCTTGAACGGCATGTCATGAGTATGTATTTCATGCAGAAAGCAACGGAGACGCCCTCAGCGGTAATTATATACAATGAACGTACAGACTCGGAGAAATCGTTGTACGTTCTGCGACCTGGTGGTCACTCGGCTCAGGCTCGACTGAAGTACACAACATAGTGATGATCGTAGTCACTCGTCCAATGATACTCAACACGTGCGTCGCCTCTAACAAGGCAGACCCAATGTATGATCGACACATTGGTTGATCTCGTTCCACTCTTCCCAGTTATCTGGTATTGTGTACGGGGCTCTGTAGATCTCTGGAAAGTCGACATCGGGGTTCGTAATCGAGGTGGTACAGGAGAGAGCGTCCCCTGACGGAGACAGCCAATTGAGCGACAGGCCAACGCATGGCAAGATGGCATGCCTCCGTTACCGTGCACAGGGTCACTGCTCGTAGCCCGAGGGTCCTGTACAATCTAAGCTGGCATCTACAGTGTAATGGCACTCCTTTTCACACCGTCGTTCCTTTTCACATTCACTCCGATATGACCCAGACATTTGGCGATAAGTGTGAATATCAATTTTGTGTAACCTATTAGTACTGCTCTACACTTTACCTTCTGTTTGAGGGGCATCGGACTTGTCGTGGTATCGCAATGGTATGATCATTTCCCAAAAACCCTGATTTGGCAGGATGAGAACTCTTGTCTGAGGCATTGCATCTTGCAAGGGCTGTTTTTCCACTGATCACAGAGATTGCCGCAGAATAAGAAGGCTGTATGGCTTGAAATCCACTTTCAGCTGCAAAATAACACTTGCATTGCGCGTAGATCCATATAACAACAAGAGCGGTACATAAACGCCTCTGAAGCGTGACAAAGAGAACGAGACGCCCATGTTTGATGGGGTCCTCCACTTATAGGCTGCAGCTGTGGCGGATCTGCAAGGCAAATGCGACAGTACTGACGTTCAAGCCTTCAAGGGATGGCTGGAATTAAACTGACCATCTGTCGGGTTCATCCTCATAGTCGGCTATGGTTAAACGAGCACTCTCAGACCGGGTCAAGCGCCAGAAGGCACGACGCGCCGACAATGCGATCTTACAGCAAGCCGTTGATGCATTCCGGCAGGAGCAGACAAAATCTGGGCAAAAAAAAAGTGTACGAGCTATTGCTCGGGAGTTCGGCATCCCCGGAAAATACAAGACTATACTAAATCATGCATCCGGAAGGACGGTGCCCATGTCAGCTTTCAACGCATCTAAGCAAAAGCTCCTACCTGCCGAAGAGCGCGAGCTCGTCTCCCTCCTCCTTGAATCAGCACACCGAGGCTTCCCGTTTTCTGTCAAAGAGGGCCAACCGTAGGGAGTGGCCATTATGCGGGAGAAGGAGTCGAGGCTGACTCGCAGAGTGACAGCGAATCTGAGGATAGTGATTGCACATCGGACTTCTGATATTTCGCAGTACAACTGTCTACCATGTAATATTCACGTAGTTCTGCGGCTTTTCCATTGCATTCTGACAGACCTGGCAAACACTGCGTGACGGTGCGCATCGGCGGATCCTCGAATTGCGCCACACTTAATCACATGCACCGATGCTTCGTCACACTTGTCACTGCGTGAAAAGGAGCGGTTTCAGCCACTTCGGTGTCACCACTGCATATATTAAAGTATTCTGCACATTGCACACACGAAGTGCAATCGGAGGGCTTGACCAGCATGTGGGGGACATATTCATGATGCAAAGCTGCAATACAATGCAGCCAAAGGTCTACCTCCCTGTATATCACACCGATTCGATCAGGTGTGAAAAGGAATGCCATTACACTGTATTGCTTGCGTTTTAAGAATATCCGGGTCCGAGTTTGAGAAAGGCTGTCGTGCGCTAGTATTATTGCGCCCCCGGCAGGAGCTCAGTCGTAACCCGCACACTCCGGATGTTCGCGGCCGAAGACGGCGAACTGACAGTGTTCCGTCCTCTTCATCAAGCACAAGACAGCGATGCCGTTGAGTGGTGATTAAATAGTGAGTGCTCACCATCTAACTAGGCCCGGGGACCGCTCGTACGATCGGCCAAACAAGGCTGCTGGTGCTTGATATAGATTGGTCATTCTGACAACAGTGCTAAACGCTGCAACATAGCAGTAATTCGGGGTCGACTCAACGTTGAGAGCAAAGAGTCGTATACGTTCGTTGTCTAGTAGAACAGACATACACGTCGTCTCTAATGCAGCAGACCCAACGTACGGTTGATGTGTGCATCAGTTCCAGCAGTCATCCCAGCTTCTATGTGGCATGATGTACAAACCCCAAAAATCTTCAGGTAAACCGACATCAGCGTACAGATGAAATGAGGTGTTCGAGTACGATGAGGTGCGGACGAATGTATTATTGGTGGGAAGCTCTGGAGGAATGTAGACCAAATCAGCGAAGAGTGGGCGTACGGCCGGATGGCCACCGTGAAGCAAACTCAGGACACTAACGGTTTGCGAATTGCCTGCAGCAGCTGTCCAGTTGCTGCCACATGCACAGGCATCAGCGCGAAGTATTTGGTGGTAATAAAACATACCGGTGTCATCCAACAGAAGGCGCTTAGCTCCATACAGTCAAACCCGTCTTCCCGCCAGCAGGTATTGCCAGAGGACGCGGACAACAAGGCCTCCAGAGACGACAGACACGATGCTGTACGAGCCAGTATGTTAGCGCACACAAGACACCCCAGCTCTCGCCTGTAGGCTTGCGCCATAGATGCATCACCTGCATCTGTTAGATCACCCGAGGGCGGAATAGTAGAGCGATCCGCATTGGATGGGCCTCCGGGAGCTGGTGAAGCAGACGGGTCCCTCATTTTCACGATTTTCTGTTTCTTCGCTTTGCTCATGACGTCCTGTGTTGCGCCAGGCCTCTTCACGCGGCCCCGCTTGCGTTTGGCAGGCTTGGTAGACGCTCCTGGAGAGGTCTGCTCAGTTACCATATCCTCCTTTACGTTGTCAATCTTCTTCGCTATTGTCACAGTTCCATCGCCTTGGACAGGGACACTCGTTGTGTCCTGCTCGACCTTGAAGGGCGTCTGTTGCTTGTGTCTCTCAGAAGGTTCTGGATCTGGGGAAGGGCGTCTTCTAACAGCTTGAGGCTCCAGTGTGTCGTTAGCGGGAGCTACGTAATCCGTGAATTTCAGTTGATCACTATGCCGAAGACCGCAGACGTACGGAGTGTTGTCTTCCTCGTCAGCACGTGATCTGTTAGCCAGATAAGAAGCAGCGCATTCGTAGAACCACACTCATCCTCGATAGCTTGCAAAGAACATACTCATGTCAATTGGCCTCTCGTCATGCTTGCTCCGGCTGTTAGCCGAGAGGGTGGCATCCAGGAGCCCCACAGTTGATATCCGCGATTCTACCTTCACCTTCACTGCATTGATCCTCTTCTCCTGCAGAGGCGGACCCAGCCTGTCGTCGCTATTCTTCTCTGTGCCTCTCGGGGCCACACTCACGGAAGCCGATGCCTCGAGGAGCTCACGCTTGACAGCCTTTTCTGGGACAGATCGCTTTCGACGCGCTGCGACGCCACCACCCATCAGTAGGGTCGACGTTGCGAAAGGCGAGGAAACATGCAGTCACCATCTTTCTTCGTCCTTGGCCGCCTTGCACGTCGGGCGCAGACAATCGCGAGGGGTTCTGCATGTTGGTCATGACACGCAGCAGAGCTTACTAGAATCGTAAGACGGACCGTCGTCGCTCTCATTCTCGACGTTCATTGCGCTCTGGCGGGGGTCCGCTGTCCGCGGCCAGGTTGTGTCATCCTTGTCTGCTACTTCAACCTTTATGTTGCTTGGGTGAGCGAACGCAGGTGCCCTTGCTCTTCGGGTAGAAATTATCAAAGGTTCTACGTGGACGAGCACCCCGACACTCAGCACCTCCTTTGACTGTGGCTGGGATGACACTCACCGTCGTCGCTGTCGTCATCTGGTTGCAGCGGAGTCACGGGTGCGCACGTCGCGCTCGAGGATGGTATCACTACACAACACAATAAGAAATCGTTCAGGGTGCAACATATTGACAAGCAGTACTGCTTACAGCCATCGAGCTTCGTCGCGGAAATTGCAGATATGTTGGAATCTGGCGTAGACAATGACACCAAGCAACAGTTAGCAGCAGTAAGAGGCTCCTTCTGGATATCTAGAGGTTTGCATCCGCGCACTCACCGTTAGCTAGACGTCCTCCAGGGACATGGTCCGTAGTGCCGTGGGAGCCTCGCCGTCCGTCTGCGTCATGTCAGCTGGTCCATGGTCAACAACCCGCCCGCGATCATGATATCTTACCGGGACCACCGTCATCTTCCTCATTTGCCAGCACCTCTTGCTTTACCTCATGTACAGCATTCTCTGGTAGGACAATCACTGAGGTCTTGAGGCGTGCAGCGTTCGGAGCGTGTCTCTGAATGCCAATCGCGATTGATGCAGGTTGTGAGGCGTCAGCAATCAGAGCCGAAGGCAATCCAGACGAAGACGAGCCCAGAGATGTCTGACTAGGAGGTCGCCGCAGGCTGCTAGCGAGAGATATGTCGCGGCCACGGAGCATGGACGCATCTTGCTGAGAGCCGGCGGCAGGATTGGTAGTTTGAGAGGAGGATGGTGGTATACGCAGCTTCAGTGTCGGCTTGATGGTAGCGGACTCGGAGACAGGAGAGTCGGATACAGTACTAGGAGAGACATGTGAACTAGAATCCACACTAGGTGCGCTCGGAGAACCAGCAGGACTAGCAGCGGGTGACGGCGCAACGAGTCGAGTCGTCAGTGCATCTCTCGTAGAGCATGGAGTGATAACAGGCTCTAACGCTAAGGCACGCCCTACGGCAGAAGAACCAGTGGAACCAGCTCGAGATGCAGGAGAACATTCCGTAGCAGCACATAGGGTAGCAGAATCTAGCGTAGATGACAAGGCTTCTATACCCGCAGGCAGTTCTCCAGCAGGGGTATCGACAGCGTCCTCGGAGCCAGTGTCATACGAGAATCGGTGAAAAGATCGGGGAGGGTCCACGAAGAAGGTCGTAGTTTCGTCGGAGAATGTGACGCGCTTGCGCTTCGCACGAGGCGGGATGACAGGCTCAGGGCTCGGGCTCGGGCTGAAGGACAAGATCTCTTCTAATACATTATCTTTTGTGGCAGTCGATGGTTCTGCTGCACCTAGAGAGTGGGTATATGCGCTTGTGATCGCGAGTTGCTTGATGGAACGCAGCGCTGGCCTGCGAATGGGTGGGTATATGCGCGACCTCTCGACGTCTGAGGTAGAGGACAAGTATGCTTCGATCTCGGCTTCCTCTTCGTCCGAAGCGACTGGAGTAAGAGGGCTACCTGGCCCGGCATCCGACAAGCAAGGGTCGGAGGAGAACGTCAACGACGGCGGTGTCGCCGGCGGAGAGCTGGGAGGGGGAGACGAAGGCGGGAGGTCGTCTAGAAGCGCAGTTTTATGCGACCGCAAGCAAGTGACACAGTCTGGGTGGGGCGTCACATCGTGCCTTCGGGTATGTCTCACCGGAGGGAGGCTCTGAGCTTCGCCTTCCACCTTCACCCTCCTGGACGTCGAGCTCGAGATACTGCTCACTTGAGGAAGCCTAGTCTTCTTTGGACGTTTTCTTCGTGGTTGAGCCGGAAGGGGTGAAGGGGACCGTTCGCGCTTGACTCGTTCTACTGTCTTGTGAGGTGAGAGTGAAGGCTGGTCGCCGTTGCTGGGTCCAGGGTCAAGCTCATAGGAACCTTCAGCGACAGGGAGACCTCGGCTCTTGTGCCTAGACAACTTCCGGGAGAACCAGCTCATCACCACAGTTGCTTCGATATGGCGTGCCTCCGCCCAAGCTCTCCGTGATTCCGCTGTCGGCACTCGTGAATCCTTCCTCCATATGGCTTCGAGTTCAACCAGGTGGCCTTTGTTGAGCGAGAGGTGTTTCCTCGAGGAGGGTTTAACATCTACGTCGGCTTTGGTCGTCGAGCGGAGAGCCCTTGCTGGCATGACGGAGCACAAGAGTACACGGCAAGAGAGACTGGCAGTGAGCGCCTCACAGACACTCTTGGATGGGGCCCATCGCGAGCACGTGCATCTGTCCGTAGCCACAGACGCGTTCGGACATATTCGACAAAAACTTCTTTTAAAAGTGTAGGAAGAAAATGATCATGATTGACAACTTCTCCCATGCTACCTTTCATAGTGGCATACCCTACTGCATCATACTGTAGATCCAACATATGGTTGACAAGTATACATACACTCCTTTAGACTTCCTGCTCATACACGTCCCAGTCGTTGTATACGTCCGTCTTATCGTTTTCTTCTTCTTCGATGTCATCTTCTCCGGGAGCATCTTCGTCTTCCTCAGGCTCTGCTGCAGGGACGCCCGGCGGCTGTCGTGGAGTGTTGCTAGTCGAACGCGACCGCCGCGCAGGAGCCATTCCTACGCCGCCGCCACCCGGCTCCTCAACGACTAGCATACCCTCTCCGTCGCTCTTGTCGTCCATGACGTACAGTGGATTGTCGTCCTTGTCGTCCGGCCCTGGAGTTGTCGGCGACTTGACAGGTCCGTCGTCCGTGAAAAGATCCTTGAGGGCGTCGTAATTGATGCGCTTGCTATAGCGGGTACTCTTCTTGATGAGATTGCGTACAGACTCTGCTGCGGTACTGCCGTGCGGCGTCGACGCATCGCGCGGTCTGTTGTTTGTCTTGCGTTTCTGTTCAGTGGGCCGAGTGAGCGCGCGAGCAAATATGCGCAAACATTGGTGCAGTAAATGTGGAAAAGCGATTGCGTTGATCGGGATACGAACCTTGCGACTTTTCTTTTCCTTCGCCTCCTCGTCGCCCTGTTGCTCTTGTTTTGCTGTGCGGATACCATTCAGCGACCGCGTGCATAAAGTTACACGGCATTGAATGCAGCCACATTGAGTTGCACTGACCTGCAATGGCCTCCAGGTAATCCCGGTTCATCTCGACCCATACTCGTTCTTTAATCCTGACCTCTTCTTCGGTGAGGATGAAACGATCGAGCTCTTCCTCATCTAACCCGAGCAGTTCGTCATCACCAGTAAACTGCGCATGCCGTCGTTCTTCTGCTTCGTCAAGAGCTGAGTTGAGGACAGCGCCTTGTGCGTTCTTCAAGAAGTCAGCGACCTCTTCTGCTACCGCAGCGTCGACGGTCTCGTCTAGGGGTGACGGTGAGGGCGGATGTGCGAGTGCGGGATCTGAAGGCGGGTCCGTTGGATGCTCTATCTGCGTCGGCCCAGAGGCAGTTTGCGAGGCCAGTAAGGTTGGATCGATATTCGAGTGTTGCCCTTCTGTGTCTTCCGGCAAGAACAAGGGTAGCTGCGAGGGTGTTTGCGAAGTCGGTGGATGCTCGGTGACAGGTATCTCAGGGTGTGGCGTAAAAGGGACGAATCCCGGGGGCTGATACTGCGCCTGCGAGGGATCAACAAATGGTGACGGAGGTGCATCAGCGAACTGTAGCTGTGCTGGATCGCCGAAGATACCCTGCTGAAGCAGGCCAGGGTCGAACTGGGGGAACGGCAATGGAGCGAAGTCAGCTGGCTGGGGCTCGTTCTCCTCTTCCTCCGACAAGTCCTCGCCACGCTTCCGTTTCCGCTTTTTGCCTTTAGCTTTGCCTTTGCTCTTCGCCTTTTCCGGGAGCTGACCCCCATTCTCCCGCAGCATCCTCTCCTTCTCTTCCTTCTCCTTTCCCTTCGTATACGCCGGCGGGTCCATCTCCTCCTCGAGCCATACGTTCCGGAAGTCCTGCAGGGTGAGAGCACCACTCGGCGTCTTACGAAACTCCTCCAAACGCTTCTTCAGTGTCGTGTCGGCAATCTTCACAACCTGCACAATCTCCGCAACGCTGCGCCGGAAGTTGTTCATGCGTGCGGCGAGCAAGAGGCAGGCGCCACAGATGCCCGCTGGGCGCCGCCCGCGCGTCATCCAGTCGCGATCGAAACGCTGCACGAGCCGCACTGCGTCCATGGCGACCTGATGCGTCTCGTCGCCAAACTCGAGCAGGGCGGCGAACCGCGAAATATAATGCGAGGGGTCGACGAGAGGCAGGCGAAGGTTGAGGGTCTGCACTAGTTGCAGGTAGGTGTGGCCCAGCTCGAAGACGTTCACCTGCAGCACAAGACGTCGGCCTATTGCCACGCGAGAAAGAAGATAGTGCACACCTGCAGCAGGTCAGAGAAGTCTATAAGCATGTAGTTTCGAGTCTCCTTCTGCCGACATGCGACATAGAGGCAGACAGCGACTACGTTGAGGCTTTTCCGCCCTTTCGTGAACTTGTGCTCTACTGCTAGAGTGTAGAGTCGTGTTGCTGCCAGAGCAACAACCTCAGACAGTCGCAATGCATTTGCGACTTGCTGTATCTTCCGACTCGCTGAGAGAGAACCGATGGCCGTCAGGGTCGGGAGGGCATAGAATAATCTAAGGCATACGCACCATTCGCAATAGTCTGCTCCCTGCTCTCACTACTCCCCCTGTTACCGAACGGTCCACCCATCCTCGCGCGAGCTATGGAGATTTTCTTCAGTGAACAATCTCAGCGAATATAGTAGGTACATACTAGCCCCTTGCGCGACGAAGCTCCCTTGCACCATCGCAGCACCGTTGCTGGTCTCTCCAAAGGTTACCTACAATATTATGAGTCCCAGCGAATGCAATAGCACATGCGCATGTGCTTACCTCGCTGACAATGGTGTTCTCCTCCACGACCGTACCGCATTGCACGCAGAACCCATTTCCGGCCGCGGCGTCATACTCGATTACGGTGCCTCCGCAGTCCGTGCATACTGTCTATAGTACACTGATCAGAGCGTCCAGCACATCCTCATCGGCACGATAGAGCCTACCATCGTTATGCTACAACTCTACTAGACACTTCTCTCGCGAACAAATAAATTAGGCAATCTAGAACTCGCATTTCAGTGGATGGATGTCGCTTATGAAGACCAGCAAGAGCACCTACAAGTTCAACGTGCACGAGTGCGTACGACTTGGAGATCAGCAAACTCGAGGATAATCCAGTTCTAGGAGGAGGAGGAGGATACAGTGTACCACAGAAGCTCAAGATTCTAAGGGCAGAGGATAAGCCGGCAATAAATCGGATGAGCCGTAGATCGCTGCTTACGTAATAAGGAGAACGACCGATCACATTCGCCCAGCCTTGGAATTGAACTCGGTGCAGACGACCCCTAGCGCACACGCCTCCAGATGAGTATAGCCCGGAATGCATTTCCGACGACAAGCACACATGCGAATGGTCAAGAGTAGTGTATTGCACTGGCACCGATACACTACTCGCACAAAGCTGCAATCATCGTATATGTCCGCTCACTCATCTGCCGCTGCGAATTTGGACGTTGCTCTCAGCCTCGCTCCTATTCTGTAGTACAAGAAACTAATTCACTGTCAGCTTGACATTCACAGAACGAGAGAGAATACTCACGGCAGCGGCGCCATGAGGGTCATTAGCCCCGCCAACAGTGCAGTAGCCCCGGCCGTCGAGAGTCTCTCGTACATCTGCACCGCAAACAGCGGGAAGACCGCCGCGAATGCGCAACGCATCGCGGTATTGCTCGCCAGCGCGCTCGCGGCGATCGGGCGGTACGCAGTGACGAGGTACGTGAACGTAGACGTGAAGATGTAGTAGATGGCGACGCCGAAGAGCGAGGACGCTACGATGGGTAGGATCCACGGCACAGCACTGTACGTCGTGAACGCCATCCAGAAAAGCCCGATCGGAGCGAGGACGCCGCCTGCCATCCCCATGACAAGACACGTCTCAGGGGGTGTCTTTCCGCCGTGTTTCTCTGCGATCTTGCGGTCGAAGCTACAGAAGAGGACAATCATTCAGTGTAAAGTTGCAGTAAGTTTAGCTGTTTGTCCTGCATACCGATTCCACAGCCCTTGGGTTGCGAGGGCGACAATCAGACCGACACCCATGCCGAGGAACGCCAGGCCGGTCTGTTGCGAATTGAAGCCGTGCTGCCGTTCAAATATCAACGGGAACGCTTCAAAAGTCAGGTAGAGTATTCCTAATGTCAGAGCGGTCCTGCACAAGTATGAATTGTCTCGTATAACTGATATGTGAAGTCTTAAGATACCATAGGTTCAGCGACAACGCCATTCTATCGAGTAGGATCAACTCTGGGTCGGGAGTAAGCAGTGAAATAACGCATGTTGACTCACAAATACTTACTGAAAGGAGTGTATATACTCGACAAGATTGACTCTTTAATGGACTTGTCGTGGCGATCGAGTGGTGCCCAGTACTTGTCATTACCGGTCTCTTTTCTCAGCTTCGCCGCCTTCCTCTTCAGTAGGACAGGGGAGTAAGTCTCCGGAACGAGCTGTGAGGTGATAATGTGAAGACACGAAGACAGAAACTAATATCAAGAAAGAAGGACAAACCAGAAGAAGCGACAGCAGTGTCACAAACTCGTAAATGAGGCTGACCCAGTATGCCCATCGATAGTCCATGTTCTGTTCTCCGTTCGAGTCTATAACGAGGACACGAAACGTTTGTTCGTCAGCTTACCTGTACAAGGAAACCCGAGATGAAGGGGCCTAATACAGGGCCGAAGAACGGCGAGAACGTGTATGCACCCATAGGCCTGCACGAAGGATTGATCAGCATATCGAGCCATAAGGTGAAGCGAGGACGTACGTTGCCACCTTATCACTGTCAAACATATCACTGATGCTTCCGGCAGCGACGCTCAGAAAAGCCGAGCCGGAGAACCCGGAAAGGAAACGGAAGACCAAGAAGGTCTCTGAAAGTGATTCAGCCCACTTGCTCTACCAAGCAGGTTGATACGGGCCTACCGATGTCCGGTGGAAAGGCGACGGGCCAGGTGAACACCCAGAAGAAAAAGTACGATCCGTAGTAGATCAAATTGCGGCCGTATAGCTCTGACAAAGGGGCGAAGAGGAGTGGTCCTAAGGCTGCGAAGCAAGTTAGCGGTGGAAACTGTTCATACTGGGGGTACGCAAACGCTCACCAAAGCCCACGACATACAGGCTCAAACTGAGCACGGTGACCTCGTGTATAGTGTGGAACGTGCGCTGTAGACCCGGCTCCGTAGCAGCGCTCTGATGTCGCTTCAGCTACCAGGCAAGGACATAGGTGGACCAATATGCACGTACCACGGAGGATGCAAATGTAGCACATAATGATCCGTTACAAATGAGTAGGGTGATAAGCCACTTCTTCATGATATTGAAGTTCCGCGGATCATCCTTTGGATCCAGAGCCGTCACCTTGTAAGTTTCATCATCGATTGGCACGACTGTATTATCCGAAGCGCGAGAGTTCTCCCTAATCCCATCTTCCTTGAGGATTCCCTTTGAAAGTACTGCAGGGCATGCTGTCTCGTCGAGGACTGTGGTGCTTGTTCCGGAGGATCGGGAGGACATGATGCAGACGGGACCTGAGGCAAATGTGGACCAACCTCTCTCATCAGTGAGAGGAGAGACTGAGACGTTCGGCTGACTGAACTTTAGACGAGGGTGGCATCATTACCAGCGATGCCGGAGGCTGACTGCAGCTCCTAGGGCTCTATCTTCGTGTGGAGACGCTATTAGCATGTTATCACATAGCATGCTGTCCAACATGACCAGCCGCTGATGCGAAAGGGCTTCGATCTCTGAGGACTCTCACTTGCGTTGCCCCGAGTGCTCCCAGTCGTGGCCCAGCTGAGGCTGGCTGTTGGCAGAATGCAACGCCCGATAGCGTGCCTCGCCTGTCATCAGTATATTCTTGAGCAGTCGACCAGAGGTCTATGATATATCATAGATGTTGTATGACAGTGGATGCCACGATTTGAGGGCTTGCTGAGCATGGCTAGAGTGAGGCTACTACCAGTCCCGGACCGTTCAGTGGCACCTGACATCGCGAGACAGCTTGAACTTTGTGGCAACGGGCGCTTGAAAGATGTCCAGTTTCTATCACATGATCGTGGCGTCAAGATCGACTGCACGGCCGGCGCTAAACCGGGCCTTCCCTTGAACCACTGGCACTTGGCCAGTCTCGCCTTGGCCTTCACACTCTAGAGGCTGCTCAATTGTCGGTGATATGGTTCGTCTCAAGATTCTTAATGATAACTACCTACGACATACACATTGACAAGGGACGGCAGGACATGGCTTACGAGAACACGACTCAACGAGTCCTAGACATACCGGAGATTATTGAGCTCATTCTGAGCTTCCTGGACAAGAAAGACAACATACAAAACGCGTGTGTCTGCAAGCGGTGGTGCGAAATAGCACTGGACTGCGTGTGGAGGGACGCAGACGATATAACCCAACTCTTACGCCTTTTGGCTCCTCTGGATACTCCTCTGGCCATCCCACCCCTTCGGTATTATGTGAGTGCCATGCCCAGCTACTGCTATGCCTGAAAATACATGTTCTTTGTGCGTACTTTGGCTCTGAGAGGACCTGGAGCATTCGTCTGGGCGCTGCACGTCGACGCCCATCGCGTAGTACGACCAAGCCACTCCTGTCCACTGCGACCTCAACTGCTTCTGAGGACTAGATCAATGGGGTATGAATACGCGTATCTGCTAATAGCTTTCCTCATCACGATGCACATGCTCATCCACCACCATTGCACCAGTGCATGCATGGTGCCCCCCCATTCCTCTGAGTTCAGCTATCATAAGTGCAGCACAGTGTGCTGATAACCCCTCTTTTCGTACAGGTTTTCACAAGAACCTTGAACGCGGAAGACTGGCGACGCTTCGAGCGTTATGCACGCCGTGTGCGGAAGCTCTCATACTTCCGCGACCGAACCGACATGAAGTCTCCTTACCTAGGGACGCGAGTCCTTGACGAAATCGCCCGCTCGCGGACGACCCTCAACATTCTACCCAATCTATCCTTGCTAGAGTGGCATAGCGACGAGACACGACACGCTGTCGTGTTCATGGGGCAGAACGTCCGAAGTTTCTCGGTCTTCCTGCACAGGTCCCAGCATTACCCTCTCGGCAACTTCTTCAAGGACATCTCTGCTCGTATGCCATTACTCACTCATCTAGATCTCGCGTTCGACTTCGCAGTTCGCGAGATCCAAGACGATTTAATTGTTCTCATCGGCGAGCTACCTCAGCTGAAGAAACTGACGCTCCCTTCATATTGTTTCACCTCAAGGGTTGTTGAAGCGCTCTCTTTGCTACCATGTCTCGAGACGCTACAGTTCGAGTTTTGCGATAGGCAAGGCAAGGGTGATCCAGCCGACATCTTCATCTTCGCTCCCAAGCTACGCGAAGGAGCATTCCCTGCACTTGTGGACCTCAACCTGAGCGCCCATCTTTCCGACATGGTGCAGTTCATCACATCCCCACATGCTCCCGCCCATCTTACCTCCTTATATATACATCTACCTTCCGTTGCTCTTCCCTCCGCCGTGCATGAGTACATCACTGCGGTGGCAGAGAATTGCAAGCTCCTGCAAAAACTCTACATAGATCTCTTCATTCCGCCGGTGCCAGAGGGTCACTTCCCTCACCCCGCCGAGCGCCATGTCCAGAGCCTGACATGGACGGACCTCCGCCCCACACTACTATGCACGCGTTTGCAGGTATTAGAGATAACGTGGCCGAGTCCGTTCCACCTGACACAAGACGATGTCGAAGAGCTCGCTTCAAGTTGGCCTTCGCTCAAGATCTTCCAGCTCAATTGCCAACCCAACCCCATGTTGCCGATCGAGGCGCCCACGCTCACGCTCCGCGCGCTCATCCCCTTCGCCACGCACTGCCCAGAACTTGAAGAACTGGGGCTCGACGTCGACACGAATGCCGCGCTGCTCGCGGACGACGCCGGCGCTCCAGCCCCACAACCGTTCCGCAAGCTCGCGCGACTACACTTCGGGTTGTCCACGCTCGTGGAGCCAGGGCCGACCGCGCTATTTCTCAGCCAGCTCTGCCCGCTCGGATGCGAGATCTGGCCGGGACCGCGTGTCCCCGATGGGTTCGATTACGAGTTCCCGCCGTGGCTGAGCGAGCTGCTCGAGCTGTGGGCGGAGGTCGGCCGTGTGCTCCCGCTGCTCGTGCGCTTGCGCATGCAGGAACGCGCGCGAAGGAGGGAGCTCGAGCGAGAAGTGGAAGATCTGAGGATGCGTTGTAAGATATTGGAAGACTACGGGCGGCTGCCCGAGGGCGCGATGAACGCGGACGGTTCTTGTCTCGTGCTTTGATCCCCGGTCCCCGGTGCTGGAAACTCTTGTTTTTCGGGTCGACTCCGCGCCTCGAAGAGGACGCTGATGTACGTACGCGTTCTGTGTTGTGCTTCTTGGTTGTTGGTTATGCGCTCATATTTGCTACGTCTAAATTAGGGCTACCGCCGGTGAATTGCGTGATGTATATTAGGGCACATGGGGATATCGATCTTTCAGACCGCATCGCGAAGCCTCTTTCCTACTTCTCATGAGTGCATTCGGGGAACACAGAATCACCCCGACCTTTTGGTTACTGTCCGGATAGGTGACCGCAGGGCGTCCTCGCCCAGCTTCTGCGCCCACTGGTCCCATTGACTAATGAGCTCTCGGTGATTACAGTGTCCTCAGTCATCACCGAGGCTTTGACCGAGAGGCACTTATCCGACCACAACGGGGCCTCTTCTGTCAAAGTAGGTGGATGGGCGGCCGTTTTCATACGTACAATTTCTCTTACATCGGTGCGTACGCGCCCAGCTGTCAAGAAACCCGCTGAGCACACAATGTTCACATAGCCTCGTGATGACTCGATGATGGTCTAGTCCGACGATGCATGGAAGAGACGCTGTGAGACCGAATCATGAACATCGATAGTAGCAAGCGTCTCGGCTGCTATCCTCGCAAGGAACGAACGGCCGAAGGTACGTGCCCTCACCTGGCTGTGATTGACGAAGGTTTAGCGTCCACGTAACATCATGTTACGGTGGTCTCAGCCAATGTCAGTCCGTCGGCGGCTCCGATGCGAGCGCGTGCTACAACACGCACACATGGATTGTGTCCAAAGTGGCCGTCAGCGAGTTAAATCTTTTCATGGTCGACGGTGCGGCCATCCCGTTAATTACCCCCTCATCACTTAGTTCGCTAATGGTCTTCCAGCATGCGATTGTAACGGGGGAACTACTATAAGAGGTGCCGCTCTTCGGATGCCTTTCAGGCTCGACTTCGTGACTCCGGGCGTTCGTTACCGGGGACAAGACCGGTGTATCAAAACGTATTATCTCGATCATCTCGGTAACTTAGCAGCACGTGTTCGTTCGCGATCCTTGATGCCCTGCTCGACCGATAAATGCCGGCGCATACTCCGCATCCACTGCCATCTCCGGCTTTCTCCCCCGCATCCGAAATGGCGTATTCGGCTGCAAGCACTCTCGCAGATGTGAACGAACTCATCGCAATGATACTAGCCTTCCTCGACAACCATTCCCTAGCTATCTCTGCCCGAGTGTGCAAGAAGTGGAGGGAGATTGCACTTGATCTACTGTGGCGCGAAGTGGATGACCTTCATCGCCTATTCACCACGCTATCTCCGTACCGGAAGCCGATGAAGAAAATGGACGGAGGGCGCATGCTTGAGTCATATGTGGGTCAGATATCGGTCAAAACGTAGCATTGCTCATCGGTATCCTCTTCAGAAATTTAGAAAGAGAGTCACGAAGAAAGACACCAAGCTCTGGATGACCTATGCCTCTCGCGTGCGCCGGCTTGTGTTTGATGAACGCTCCCCGAAGTACCGCACCAAAGTCATTGACAACTCAGTTTACTTCGACGCGATGCTGGCGAAGCTCCGCCCTCTGAGCGGTCTCCTCCCCAACTTACATTCTCTCGTATGGCACGTTCATCGTTGGGACTCACAGCTCCAATGCGTGGCTTTCATGAACAAGTCCGTGCGGGAGCTTGACGTCGAGATTCACCCTGTAATCAAGGCGGGCGACGATATAGACTACGTGTATCAGATGGGAACCATTATGCCGGGTCTTACGTATCTAACACTCCGCCAGGGTGGGCCACTGCCTCAGGTCGAGGACCATTTCTGTCGTGCCTTCGAAGCACTCCCCAAGTTGCGGAAGGTCATTCTCCCGTGCTGCAGTTCAACGACCCGCATTATGGAGAGCCTCTCGCGCCTCGAAGACCTGCAAGAACTGCTGATTTCTGGGCCGGACGAAGGCAGAGTTGCGGTCGACTTCGCTGATGTAGCAAATTTTGCACCCGTGCTACACGAGGGAGCCTTTCCATCCCTCAAGCGTATGAGCTTTAGTTCCCCTCTGCCGGCCGCTACGCAGTTCATACAGTCCCCCTTTTTCCCCACAACGATCACTCGGCTTTATGTGCATCTCACTACGACTGCCGACCGCGATGCCCTACAGGAGCTCTTCTCCGTCGTTTCGGGACGGTGTCCCGACCTCTGCAACCTCGTCATTGACTTCATCATGTGCCCCGCAACTACCTTGCCCGCTCCCATTCCTCCTATAGATTGGCGGCCTAACATTGCGTCTTTCCGCCCGCTCTTTGCTTGCAAGCGACTCACTTCATTCGAATTCAGGTGGGACTACCCCCTTGATCTCCACGACCACGACATGGAGGAGTTCGTGTTGGCCTGGCCGGGCATCGAGAAACTCATGCTCAACTCGGAAGCTGTCCCAGAGCTAGCACCCTCACCTTTGACGTTGGGCGCCCTCATTGCGTTTGCCGAGCATTGTCCCCGTCTGCGCCAACTCGGCTTATACATGGACGCCAGTGTCGTTCCCTTCTACCCGATTGATACACCCTTCCAATCGCTCCGAGAGCTCTCCGTCGGCGCCTCTAGCATCGTAGCCGTCGAACCCGTCGCTCTGCTCCTCAGCCAACTCTGTTCTCCGCGTTGCGAGATCGTGTCAGGGTTCCGTTGGCCAGATGCTTATGGTCTTGCGCTTGACAATGCGGGAATCCTCGACGAGCGCCGTGCCAAAATATGCGAATTTTGGGTCAGGTGGAACGAGGTGCAGAAAGTTCTTCCATTGGTGATTCAGGCTAGGTTAGAGGAGAGGGACAGATGCCGGAGTGGGTCTCCGGGATCCAGGACTCCGGAACTGGTGAATCCTTAGGACCCGCATCGGGGGAGCGACCGTCAGGACGGGCTACACGAGATCCTTAGTAGACTCTCGCACTAAGGCTATCCTTCCTACGGTACTCCAGACGACCAGAGGCTGAGAACCCTTGATCACACGCAAGCACTTCCCGCGTCCTCAATTCGTGTGGGCGCGTGTTTATCGCAAGCAGCCGACGAAGTACAAATAATGGGCTGTCAGTATTGGCTCGCAATAGCACCACGACATGTCGAGCATTGGCGATCGTCCGAGGGTTTTTGGAGTAGGGTCCCACTAAGTCCCCGTAACACTGAAAAAACGGCAGCCATGTATGGAGCTTTGTAACCTGACTGGCGAGCTGCATGCTGTCTCCTGGAAAATTGTAGGCCACATTCACCTCGTGGTAGCATGCGGGTTGAATGTTGAGTGTTGTCTTTCCGAGTCTGTTGCTTATCTGACCATACCCCGAGGGGAAGTACGCGCCTGACTATCGTCGAGCCTGTCGACGCGGAAACTTTCTGTATGTCAATGACCGTGAGGCGCAAGGCTAAGTAGGATTTCGTGCTAAACAAACATGTTTGTCACACCCCGGCAAGACGAGCTAGATACTGTTACATTCTTGGTTGAAATATGACTTGCATCCCTGTCATGTACGCCGGCCGCGTACTACTGATCAAACCACTGCTCGTGTCGGTCCAGGGTTATGTGCTTTGAGACGTAGCCTTCGGCACGCGAGGCGGCAGCTTCTGTTGGTAGAAATGACTCATCATCATGCCGGTATGGGTGACAGTCAGGTTGAACAGTGGCTGCGTAGCGTTCTACATCATACGGGCGGTCAGAGTGAGAATCGAGCCTGAGCATCTTGTTAGGAGGATACTCGCCACACGATTTGCTGGGCCCCCAACATACTTGTCGGCACCTTCATCCTCCGACCAGCAGAGAGCGTCAAGGAAGGACTCTCGACGTAGGACGTCCAGACGTCCTTGTTCATCAGTTGGCGCAGCAGGTACTATGACGGAGGATCAGGCCGAGAAGTAAGGAAGCCAGTGAATGATACTCACTAGCTGCTCGCCGCGCAGCATCTGCATCCCAGCTCCGACGAAGATCATCTCTCCGCGATCTGTCGGGGCCAACACGGTGTTGTGCCGCAGATAACCCAGCGAGACAGTACAGAGTATGGTATGAATCTGGTACCCTGACAGACGGCATCAGCAGCTGCGACAGCGGCGGTTGTGGCTAACAATAGGATTGTACTGGTATGCAGCAACTACCTCTGCGAGCCCCACGGACGAGGGAATCGAGCTTACTTCGGTGGTTTGTCTCTCAATCCTCCGGCAGGGTGTTGTCCGGCGTATAAGATGTACTCTTGCAGCGCCTCGCGATTGAATAGTACATCTACCATGGCCACAGGTCAGTTTGTTCCGATCTTGAAAGCTTCATGTGAAGCGCAGAACTCGGCCATCATACACGATGCACACGAATCGGAGCTGCCTACACACTTACCGTCGATGTCAAGCCATTCATTGTCGTCTGTAGACGCCTGAGCGCGCTCCGCTGAAGTTACTGTGTCATGTACCACGATGGAAGCTCCTTCTCCGAGTAGAGCATCCACGAGTGGGAAGCATCCACCCACCCACCAACTGTAGCATCCATCGACAAGCTTGTTTGTCCTGCCTCTGAAGCCCCCCAACTCGATTTCCGTGCCTTGCATATGAGTGAGCCACCGCAGAAGCGATCGCACATTGATCGAGGGAGGTACGTGGTTGTTGTCAGATGCGCTTGCGTTGTAATGAGAACGGATGAAAGGCTGTAGGAGAATCCATGATGCTAGTGCGCAGAACGTATAGCCCCCATGTGCTTCGCCTAGGACAGGACGAGGAGCTTTTGGGTCATAGCCGTCTACACGAGGCATTTGAGCAAATATTGGCAGTCCTACGTAGGTGAGGTGCATACCATCGCTGAACGCCCAATCCGGAAAGGAGGCATTGCCGAAACCACCCTCATACGTTTGTAAAGTGGAGAGGAACTCTGGGACGCCCTCCAATAGTTGGGGTGTCAATAGATTGAGCAGGGTAGCAACGGCGAGGAGGCAATACAGTCCTCTACGGTTCATCACCTAATGAGTCGAGTGTATGCGAGGAATCACCAGCAATTGAACATACCTGACATCCACCTCTCCATGCTGGCACACGAGAAACGATCCGTCGGGTTGCTTCAACGACATGAAGAAAGTGTACATCTTCTTCCTACAACCTCGTGGTTACCTGAGGTATTGACGATGGCCATTGTGAGATAGGCACCTGTCGATGTCATCCCAACCGCCTCCTGGTCCGGGTTCTCCGACGACCGCGAGTGCAGAGACGGCAGCGTAGGTGGCCAGAAGGTGCGGAGCTTGACCGGGCCCTCCTCCAAATCCACCTTCTGCATGTTGCATGGCCAATAACTTCTCGCGTGCTCTGGCAATCCATTTCAACGGAGTTGAGCATCAAGATAAGGGGGTGGTGGATAGCCGGGGCGGATGTTTATGAGGGGTAGACGTACTTCTTCTTCGTCTCCCCGTCCATACCTACACCAAGACAGCTGAATGCTTGGAAGATCCAGTACATCAGCCACGCTTGGCTTGCATCCTGTCCGGTATAGCGTTGCGGGAGGCCCTGTCGTAAATTCCGCAGGAGATACTGTAGATGGAGGTTTCGCTGTAGTACAGCAGGCGCATTCTGATTGGCATCGCCAGATTGAAGAGATTGGGGCAAGTGAGTTCGCAGAATCGTTTCAGTGTCTTCTTGTATATGGGAAGTAGCAGTAGGGTAGCCATCCGTGGGCGTAGGTCGCAGGTTACGCGGAGACGCCATACAGCTCGCGCACGTCGAAGGGCGAGAAGACGTGTTGTGTGATAGGGAGATCAAGTTTCAAAGGCCACAAGTCTGCAATCCTTGCAAGCGGACAGCTGAGACAAATCGAAGAACAGGGTCACAACGACATGCATCTGGTCACCGGTGGTGCTCCAGACTGCCTCTGAGTTTATTGTTCTCGGATTTCAAGCGCTGGCGCCGCTGCTCGACCCTAAGTTATCATGATTGCTACATAACGAATATGTATGGCAATGACCGGGCGCACGCTCCTGCTGTCTAGCGATACATTTTTGGCTACTCAACTACAGAGCAACATACAATTCTTCACATCGAGTCGGCCCCCTACCGTCGATTTTGATTTAGCAAATCGGGGCGTCGCCTCACAGTACCCGTTCAGTGAGGCCGAGCCCCTCTTCCTCGACCTTGGCCCGCAGAATATTGCAAACTTCGGGGCTATACGGAGCGTGCACTCCAGGGGCGTTGAGAACGCCGTCAAGGACGAGTTGAACTGCAATGCCGCAGGGCACACCAACATAGAGAGCCATGGCTGAGTGACCCGTCGGGTCGCCATAGGCCTCTAGGGTAGATGTGATCGTCTCCTACACGCGACGTGAGTCATCAATATTGCTACTGTGCTATCTGGTTCCACTCACCTGCTTGCCGTCGGGGTACTCGACGACGAACTTGTGCTGAAGCATGACAAAGTCTCGCTCACCCTCTTCAAACTTCATGAGGTTCTCCATGCGCGCACAAAGTGTGTCAAGTAGGTTGCCGTCGCGTGGCTTCACCTTCTCCGAAGAAAACAAGCCAAGCCACTTCAAGCCGGAGATGATGCGGTGGCTCTCCGAAGCGTCGGGGAACGCGCAAAGCTCCTTGACCTTTGCAATGAGGGTGCTGAAATGAGAGACGTTAGTAGTGCGACGTGTCCATGGCGAGGAACTCACCTCTCACTAGCGTCGCTCGCACCGACAGTTTTCTGCATGACCTCCGCCCACGTCAAGTTCTCCGACAACCAGTCCTTCTTCTCAGGGTTGAGCCAGCCGAGCTTGACGAACGCCTTGACGAACTCTGGGAAACCTTGATAGCGGAGTGTACCGCGAACAACGGTCTGTGCCTCCGGAATGTTGTAGAACTCGCGGAACGGCACCGAGTTGCGGTTCGGGTACGCCACGAACGCGTACGGCGGCGATATGTAGTACGGCTTCGCAGTGGCCATCAAGTCTTTACCATCCACGCTGACCTCCTTGCCGCCCTCGATGAACGACGCCGAGTTGAGGAGTGCGAGGAGGGCACCGCGCGCAGACCACGAGAATTTGTACCCGAGAGGGTTTCCCGAGGCCTCCGGCGCGGGAAGGCCGCCACAGTACGAGTAGAACTCCTTCACCTTGCCACCCTTGGCGTGCACCTCGTCGATAACCTTCACCGCGTACAAGTGATCAACGCCCGGATCGAGCCCGATTTCGTTGAAGACCACGATGCCTGCCTCCTTCGCGGCCGCGTCGAGCTCGCGCATCGCAGGGCTCACGTAGCTCGTTGTTACGACGTGCGTCTTTCCCTTGATAGCTGCCTTAATGACCGCAGCGTGGTGCGTATAGGGGATGAGCGAGATGACGAGATCATGCTCGGCAACTGCCTTTTCGAGAGCCTCGGTGTTGCTCGCATCGAGGGAAATAGCAGTAGTATTGGGGAGGTCGCCGGCGAGGGATTTGGCGGTTGCGAGTGTCCGACACGCGATTGTCAGCTTGTTCTCGGGCTCGCGTACAACATACTCGGCTGCAGGCCTGGCAACCATACCGCTTCCGAGCAGAAGCACCTTCTTCGGCGGCTTTCCGGTGTCCTCCTTGCCCAGCTTCGGCGTGATGAGCTTGCCCTCCTCAAATAGAGCACGGCCGAACTCTGGTAGAACGAAGGCAGCCTTGTGCACCTCTGCGTTGTAATACCGCGTGGGCTTCACCGAGCGTACTGGCTCGCGCACGTTTCGGTTGGCATCCTTCGAACAAACGACGAACCCGATTTGGCCAGACGGATACGTCGGGATTGTCGTGAACGCGTACTCTGCGACCGGGAAGAGCTCGCGAGTAGTCTTGCGAAGTTCGTTGATAAGAGGAAGGTGCAGCCACAGACACTCTGCCTGAGTTGAGATGTGTCCGCCGGGGGTGAGGGCGTCATGCAGTAGTTGAAAGTATGGCTTTTGGAAGAGAGACTCTGCTGGGCCGACAGGGTCAGAAGAGTCGGTGATGATCACGTCGTACGTAGAGGTGTTCTCTTTGAGGAACTTGAAGCCATCTCCTACGTGGACCGTCACACGAGGGTCAGAAAGAAGGGAAGACATATGCGGCAGATACTTCTTCGAGACTCGGATGACAGCCTGTGCTGAAGTTAGGTACGGACGGAGTGAGCAATGCAGCAATCGCGTAAGCATACCTCGTCGATGTCACAAAGCACGACGTGCTCGACTAAATCGTGCTTCAAGACCTCACGCACTACACCACCATCTCCACCGCCAATGACGAGGACCTTCTTGGGGTTCGGGTGGCTTGCGAGAGGAAGATGGGAGATCATCTCCTGGTAACTGCACGCCGATCAGAGTCGATCATACAGCCCACCTAGGACATACTCACGAGAATTCGTCGCGCTCGGTGCACTGAATGACACCATCGAGGACAAGAACGTTCCCATACGTCTCCGACTCGAATACGAGCACGTCCTGATAGAGTGACTTTTCCACATGCAGAATTTTCTTGACCTTCAAGGTCATCGCCTGGCCCGGCCATTGCGAAGAGATCTCCCTGAACCAACCATCTGCTCTTGATCAGAGATATTGCTCTAGCTCGTTACTTCGAGATTCACGTACCCTTGATCGAACGATGCGTGAGGGGTGCCATGGCTAGTGGTGGTACGGGTGCAAGGTCTTTCGCACCGGAAACTTGAAGTTGACTCAAGTCACATCGTTCGAAATCTCGATCATAGATTCATGAGAGATTAGATAGGCGATCGCTACAGCAAAGCTCATGTACGGGTTGACGATCATGTTGAGCTTCAATCGAGGACTGATAAATCATCTACCAGTGGCTACCATGTACCAAATGAGGATCGCATTCTGGCCCTTGGATATGAAGCTCATCAGGGCTGTGAAGTTAGGAGTGCACGCCGTGCAACGGCGGTCGTCTGACGATCATAAACTTGGACGCCACAGAGCGATCTTCGACTGAAATAGGAAACTAGAGCACCAATGACTGGGCAAGTATTACAGCCTCGTTGAAGATCTAGCATCATCTGCTCCTTCGAGTCAAGACGATCCGTCGCGAAGTTGGTTCGGATGTTGCCCACGAGTATCGAGACACTGGCAGCGTAGCACGTACAAATGTGTATCGATATCGGCACATTACATCGACTACCCGATAGAGTCTTTGACCGGCGGGCGAGAGAACTTCGCAGTAGCTTAGCCTGAGCTCGCTTCCCGGGTAGGAGTACAAAGTACTACCGCTGCAGATCTTCGCCCAGACACACGATCAGCCAGTACATACACACAATGGAGCGTCGAAAGGGATCGAATACATATCAGAAGCTGAAGGCATTGTATCTCAGTCTTTCCGCTTGCGGAAAAGCACCTCCGATGTACGGTCTGGAACTAGCGTCGTCCCAAACCAGCGCTCATTAGGCATCTTGCCCGGAGTTTCTGACTTGATATCGTACGTAACCACAGCGTGCGCAAGCATTGCCTTTAGCTCGTTCGCCGCGAAGAACCTCCCTGGGCTATGTCTCTCTGTATCAGCACCAACACGCAAATTCCGGGTCAACTCAGCACATACCACGCATGCCGGCCATGTCCGAACGGGATGTAGTCGGTGCTCGTCGCAACCATCTGGTGTCTTGTGCCTTCTCCATCGTCGTCACGCATGCGCGAGAAGCGGAACGGATCGAACTGTCGTGGGTTGTCATAGAATTTCCCGTCGTGGTGCAGACTGTGAGACGGTGCAGAGATGATCGTCCCTGAGGGAATAAATGTGCCATCCGCGAACGAGTAGTCTTTCAGGGCCTTCCGGGTCATTGACTCTGCAACAACAACGTATCTATAAGGAGGAGACGGTGCACAAAAGGGAGACGCACTGGCGCCGAGTCCGAGGAAACGAGCAGTCTCTTTCATGAAGCTGTCTATGCGGCGCATTTTGTTCATTGCGGCCTTCGTCCAGCCTTCCTCTCTTACGATGGACTCGACTTCTTCACGCAAGGGTTGAATGTGCTGTGGGTATGCGGCTAGGAGGAGGATGGCTTGGGTGAATGACTAACGGGCGATGATTGAGCGAGTGGATACAACAGCTGCGACGGATCACATACAATCGAGGATGTATGGATCGCAGCCATGTTCACCGTGAGCATACGCAGCACCAGGGCACGCACGGTGCGCTCTTCGCCTTCAGCAGCGTCGATAAGCCATTGCAGCATGTCATTCTATACTGTCACATCAGGCGAGACGACACTGGCAAAGAAATGCGAGCCTACAGGCTTTCCCTCCCATTCCTCGCCTGGTTCGTGCTTGAGGCGTTCCTCAATTATCGGTCCGAGATGTTTCTCACCGCGCCGGATACTCTTCGGCACGTTAGTGAAGAGACGCCCTGCGACCCTGAGGAAGGCAAGGATTAGCGTTGTGACAGCGACAGCAAGACACGGTTCCTGAGATTACTTACGGCTTGAGGAAACTTGGAAAGAGGTTGATAACCTGGGCACCTGCGAACACGTCGATGGTAAACTGCTTGTTGAGTGCGCAGTAGTCTTCGTTGCGGCCTGTATACGGTGGACAGAGCCCATCATACGCTTTAAGCCAGGAGTTTGTGATGTCAACTCACATAGAGGGAGACCCGAAAAGAGCCGGTTGCTCGTTCGGCATACAATGTCCATGACAGACCAATAAACCTTTACCTTGCGCCAATCTGTTGCATTCACATGTGATGAGGGTTCCTTGCGACCTAGCAATACAGATTGGCTAGCGCACCATCAGTCTCAGGTATTACACTCTTGAACGAGTGTATGATCTCGTCACGGAGTTCGGGGAAGAGCCCTCCAAGTGCCCTTGTGAGATTGGAGCGCACTATTGCGATATGGTAGGGGTTTGTGTGAACGGAGGGGCCAAGAGTGTAATCCACTTGCAATGACTACGCGACGGCGTCTTACGCTTTCAGCGCTTCAACTGATGGAAGGCTTTCGACACGTACGTCGTTCGTTGCCTCGGCAAATGACAGGTATTCGTCCGGCGCTTTGCGCAGCTCGTCGATCCCTTCCGTCGAGCACACAACGACATTCCAGCCCTTGTCGGTGAGGGAAGCATGTTTGAAGAAACCATCTCTGTACTATGATAATTGTTAGCAGATGTTGCTGGGCGTGTCATGACGCCCCAGTGTAAGTCGGGTCCACCACCGCAGTGCTTGTAGACGGTGTGATAAGTTCAGCAATTCAAGCACGGCAAGCCTCACAGTGCACCTGCCTATACATTGCCACGTAAGTCTCAGAAACACTCACCTTAGTATAGCCTTCCTCTAGGACCTCCGGAGCATGGAGTAGATAGCGTACTGCACCGATGTAGGACAGAACTGGGAAGGATGGTCCACCAACGGTGGGGATGTGGGCGAGCTGTGGCGAAGATGTCCCGCACACATGGATTAGCAGAGTGGTCGCCGCACAATCGGTGCGTCCGATAGCAAATCAAGCATGTAAGAGTCCCTTCAGCCTCTTAAATCGTATCTGGGAAAGAGTGGGGCTCACGCTGCGCTTGCTAGGCCAGATGTAGTTTGCGAGTATGTAGACAACTGCGAGCCCTGCGAGCGCAGAGACCACAATTGAAGAATCTACGACCATGGTTACGGACAAGGAGCATTCGTGCGCCGCCCGTAGGACGGAGGACGGCCAGTTTACGGCACGCGGCTGATTCGGTGGGAAATGATCGAAGGAGCGGCGGCCTCTTGTCGGTCATATGTCTCGAGACTTCCCACTCCCTTCGTACCGCCGTTGCACTGAGCGATCGTGCCCAACTGTGCTGCGGCACACAAAGTTAATTAATGCGAGGCTTGATGGGGCACTATGGATACCCGGCATCTGCGCACGTTGACACGTCCGTTGGCCACCGGGGGCGAAGGATGGCTCTGCACTTGTTGCCTGGGCGGTCCGGTTTTAGTCGCGTTCTAAAACAGGACTATTTAGTGTGCAGGCACATGTGAGCAATTGTGCGCCATACCTATCGATACCAGACATCGGCATTGTAATTTAATCGAGAACTCCGAGCCCTGTTGGACATTCTTTCCTTCCTGGCCTATGGAAATCGATGTTCAACAGCTCGCCTCCCTAGTGTTGGCAGCCTTAGCCATACTCGGAGCCAAGACACGCATAAGCCATCCACATACTGTACAACTCATCTGGTGCTTGGGTCGCAGGTGCTGCGTGTGTGTAGGTTCAACGTGACAGAGCCTAACTCGGCGAGTGTCAATGCTTCGACGACATAGGCTTGAAAATAGATTATAGAGAAGATACAATGGACGAAGTGTTGCGAGGAACATACCAATGCACACAGACTCTGTCATACGCTCGTAACGTACCCGTTGTAACGGCACTGGTCAATGCCGTACCACGACCTGTACATGTGGAGCATGCCACTAGCGGCAGTGTTGGCAATGTCAGGTGGGGCCCCCTGACACCTGACGACCGTCACGCTCTGACGGCTGTCGGACGGCCTGTCAGACGCGTGTCTGACTGGGGGGGAAATGTCAGTGCGTGACCGTTAAGTGGGGCCAGATGGGCACAGTGCCACAAACCGTGGGCAACCGGCCCGCCCCTCGACTTACCGTCGACACCGCGCGAGGAATGCACTGGAAAGCCAGTGCGCCACTTCCAGGTCACGCACTGACGTGACACCCGTCAGATATGTCTGACCCTGGGGTGACAGGGGTCAGACAACAGTCGGGCCAACACTGGACTAGCGGTCAATCGATACGGAAGCGCCCACTGCATAGGCGCGCCTGGCCGTCGACCGTAAGGGCCACCATGAGTATTCCAGCCTTCGACGGACTCACACTCGATGCCGAATTTCGATGGCATGAGCACTTAAGGGTGGGTGGTTCTCGTAGCTTTTCAGCTCTCAGCCCAGCTTGCTAGTGCACAGCCCAGGCACTCCGCCGACACCCGAATCTGTTGGCACGACGAAAACTACTTCCACTTTCACCTGAAGCTCGGAGAGCACCAACGAACCGGACGAGCTGCAGCACTGTCACAGCATTTCCTTCCTATCGCTTGTACACAAGCTGGACCACGCTGTCAAAAGGGTTTTCGATAGCCCTGCCTCCGAGTCAGAGCCTCTCTCAGCATGGGTTGGGTCCCGGTTCTATAGCTTCCTGGGGGAACGTACCAAGACCGCTGCTGCTAATATTCCTGAAGCTCTCCTCAGGTGCGTTGGTGGCGCTTGCTGGCGACAGGTGGCAATCAAATGACCACAGTCGTCACGCCACTTGAGAGGTGCTGGCTGCGTGGAGTTGTCCTGATGGTGGAGGCCGCGTACTCATGTTGTGGGCGTAATCCTGCAGTCTTGTGACTGCATATGTGCATGTGTATTCACTAAGTAGAGAAGTTGATCGCAACCATGTCATGATGGCAACTGAGTCATGGCGCAGTCTGTGGCCGTGACACGCTCCGTCGGCGGGGGCACCTGTCAACCTGATATCGCATAAAAGCGCTTAGTCAAGACGGTCTTTCTTCAGGATCCCTGGCTATCACAGCTCAAAAAGACGAATTCGCTATACTCACAGGGGCCATTCGAAGCCGAGGGTCTTACAAAAAATGATTTCCTCTCGTCACCTATCAAGTAATCCCCGCAGTGGTCGGGATAAAGAACAGTATACCACCTCCTTGGTCATATGCTACTAACACACTCTGAGAAGGGCTCCCTACTGATGATTCGTCAGTACACATGGGATTGCTCTGGAGATGTGACAGTGTGAGTCATGCCGACCTGGCGTAATTGCTCTATGATTGATTAGGATTACAATACGAACAGCCCCTGCATTGCTTCTGGACTACCGGTGCCGATACAAGTCGTGATCATGGCATCGAACGGCCCGAAGGTCAAAACCCTGATGCAATATAAGAAGGTTCACGCTCGTCGATTGAGCAGTAGCATCTGACATCAACATGTCCTCTCCCAACCCCAAAGTTTGGTTCAGTGAGTGACCCACCCTTACCCTCCGAAGCACGGTAGTTTGAACCGTTTGCGCAGTTACTGGTTCGTCCAGCGGCTTCGGCCGTACCATGGTAGAGCACGTTTTATCGAAAGGCGACATCGCAGTCGCCACGCTGCGCAAGCCGGAGGCAATTGCAGACCTAGCGGCCAAGCATCCTTCCAACAAGCTGCTCGTGCTCAAACTGGACGTTGCGCAGCCAGAAGAGATCAAGAATGCCTTCGCTGCGGCGCTCAAGCAGTTCGGGCGCATTGACGTCGTGTTCAACAACGCTGGGTACGCCCTTTTGAGCGAGGTGGAGGGCACGCCGGACGACAAGGCGCGCGCAATGTTCGACGTGAACGTCTTCGGCGCTGCCAACGTTAGCCGGGAAGCCGTGCGAGTCTTCCGCGACGTAAACAAGCCGCAGGGTGGCAAGCTCCTGCAGGTCAGTTCGATGGCGGCGTACAAGCCGACGCCTGCGATGGTATACTACGCTGCGACCAAGCTCGGTGAGTCGTCATACGGTTGGGCTCTACATTCACTGACAGAGAAATGGGGTAGCATTGAATGGAATAAGCGAAGGGCTTGCTAGTGAGCTTGACCCAGAGTGGAACATCAAGGTTAGACGCACTGTCTGCATCTGGCCATGGCGACATCGTCCTGAAACCGTTTGCCCCTCTAGATCACCATCATTTTACCAGGCGGCTTTGCGACTAACGGCTTGAAGAGCATGCAGCGCACCGACCCTCACCCAGCGTACACAAAGCCTACATCAGGCCCTAGTCAAGTTAGAGCCTTTCTTGTCGGCGACACGTTTCCGCCGGGCACGCCGACACCTGCAGCCGGTGTTGATGTCATCTATAAGGTGGCCGCGCTGGAAGATCCTCCTTTGTACTTCCCCCTAGGCGAAGACGCGGTCGGAGCAGCCAAGGAGCGAATCGCCGCTGAGCAGCAAGTTACGGAGAAGTGGAGTTCGTGGTCGGATAACCTACGCCGGCCGTCCTGGAAAGCCTGAATGAGAGATAGTATCGGCGCTAGACCAGCCCAGTGGTACACGGTGAGCACGCGCCCAAGCTGATCGCAAGGGGAAGCTCTATGTATTGTCAGACCGTTTTCAAGAGGGATCTTGCGAAGGTCTTATGTGCTAAGCTTGCCGTGATCTTACCAGGGTCCCTGTAACGTACTGTGTGAAGTATCCATCAGGCAATCTATCGCCGTTATTATTGTCTGGGTACCTGTGCACTCCTCCTGGGGCCTGTACTCAAAGGGCTGGCCGGCCATCAGGCTATGAAGTTCATGCAACGGGAAACTATGACCATAGGCTTAGCGTTGACTGGTGAGGATGGGATACAACTCGATTCGAGGTTTATAGTATCCATACCGCACAAACAAGTCTCCTGGGGTCGACAATGGCGACACTTTAACCATTAACCTCCACAAGTCCGAAGCTGTGGACTTGCCCCTTGATGGAGTGACCCTCCACAGCCCTCCACCTGGTTTGGCAAGAGATAATTGCTCGGGATAGCGCAGAAGGCGTACCGGAGGTCTCAAAGGAGCGTCCAGCACAGCCCGAATTTCGCTAATATTGTGATGGTGATGGATTCCGATAGGGATGGACGAAGGGGAGCCCACCATCAACGGCGTGGTCTTACAGAGATTATTCTTGGTGGGGTGTGTAAGCTGCAGACGAATTTCGAGGTTCGGGCTCGTTGTGTGCAGCCTCAGACTCCGAGCTCTGACATGTTGAGGCCCTACCCTTGCTCTGCGATTGTACGTGCATGACACGAAGCCAATGACGAGCACGCTTGGAAGAACCGCCATCCGGGCCATGCTGTTCCGACGTTCAACGTACGGGACCATTGGCGTGTCGAGGCCTTGTTTGACTGGCTCTCTGGCCCTATAGGTTGGCACTGACTCGGCACGTACCTCACCAGTAGGCGACAAGAGAAAACAGGAACACTCCCCATATTGACCTTGTATAGAGAACATGCCGGGAACTCGAGGGGAAAAGAAGTGGAACAAAGACCGAGGAAGATGAACAAAGCGCGGGAATTCGAACTATTGGCAGCAAGTGAGAGTTACATGTAAGATCATCGCGAGAGAGGCGATCTGAGGGCCATTTCGCTCATGCACAGGTGTTCACCGTGACACGTCCGGACTCAAGTTTCCAGGGGAGACATATTTGTTACATGATACAATGCTTTACACAGTGTCCATCCAATGCGCCAGGCAAGCTTACCCAAAGGCTCGGGGCGTGGGCGTGATGGTTCTGCAGTAGAGGAATGTACCTGTAAGTGCATTATATGCTTGAGCGATTTGACGAACGCGGCAACGCAGTTAGTAGGAACAAAATCGGTACATGTGGGGAAGCTGGACTCGATATATTCGAATCTTACCGGCTGACGGACAACCAATGGTGATCGCAGCTCGGAGAATGGCGGCTGGCTGACCAGAGGCTGACCACGGAACAACCGCGGCTTGCATGCATGTGCACCCAGCCAACCATAGTGTCAGCCGCATTCAGAGGACATAAGAGCACGGCGAAGCTGGCGACATGTCCTCCATCCTCTCTTTCAACACCGTCCACCTCAAAACTCGCAACCTACGCTCATTCATCACATTCCTTCCTGTCACTCTTTAGAACACTTTCAGCATGCGCACCTCCGCCTTCGTCTTCCTCCTTTCTCTCTTCTCCGGACCTGCTCTCATGGCGGCCGCCGCGGTCCCCGCCGCACCCTCCAACATCCCGACGCCAAGCCGCACACTCGTGCGTCGCTCCGAGGACGCCATACTCAACCCGATTGACGCAAACCTCAAGGCAGTCAAGGTTGCACCCGCGCTACCCATGACGAATGCGCAGCGTCTACGGCGTGGGTTGTCGCCCAACAGGCCTCAGTTCTATCGTTCTGGTGCGCTCGGTGGTCAGCAAGGATAGTGATGTGAGGCTGACGCAGGACTGTCTGATCAGCGCGTAGTCTCGCGGCGCGTGCGTCCGCTGTTCCGAACCCAAATCCTGGCTGCACCACACGCACTGGTACGCTTAGCGTCTCCGGCACTGGCATCGCTGCCGGCACCGTCGTCTCGCGCCTTCCTAACGAGTTCGGGGAGTACGGTGTCACGACGGATACGGCTGACGCGCTTCGCGTTGAGTATGCAGATTGCGGGGAGAGCGAACCTGTTAACTTAGTCACCCTGGTGAGAAGTGTGCAGATGAGCGTTGAAAGGTGTACTGACGATCAACTCGCAGAACGGTATCGCGGACTTCACCTTCCTCGGCGGGATCTCCGGCTTCGTGAGCAACTCTCCAAACCTCGCAAGTGGCTCTACCAACTATGCATACCTCGGCGGCGTCACACCCAGTAAGTTCACCTTCCCCTTCGTACTGCCGATCCTGACGGTCTTGTCAGCCGCCCCGCGTTCGCTTCCCGTATCTGCCGCAAACTCCTTCACTTTTGCCACGGGCCGCCAAGAAGACGTCGAGAGTGCCATTTGGCAAGTCGACACCGCGAATGGTGCGGTGACCGCACAATGGGTCAATACCGACGGAGGGCTGCCTGCGACGAGCATCGTGTACTACGAGCCCGAGGACTTCTTGCTACTTTCGGGTGACGCGGCAGCGTTTGAGAGGCAGTATGGGGCGAGCAGCGTTGTTGCTGTTACTTTTGTCCCAGCCTGAATCTAGGAGTAATAGTTTCTTTCCCTTGGGTCCTCGGCGTAATTATCCAGATCCCACAATACGATCGACCATTGCATTCAATATCGCTATGCAAAGCTTAGAGCGTGGGTCCGACGCTACACTGCGAAGATCAAGGCTAGCAGGATCTCAGAGTATCTTCATAGTTGTTTCGGATCGTGGGGAGAATAGAGGTACTAGTAAATGAGTAGTACGGCCACAGGCTCGGGAGTCACGTAGGCAGGCGATGTATGTGCCATGTGGCGTGGAAGTGACACGTGGCGCGGGCCCGGGCGGGATCTCGAGATCAGAAACTTAGCAGTTCACAACCGTGACACTCGTTGATGGTGTTGATCTTCCGCTATTGACCGCCATTGACTAGCATTGTAAGCACTGTTCCACGCAGACCGCAAATCTGCTCATAGCTTGTTCCAGAATATATCAGCCTCCATTCTCCGAGATTGCACCCGACTCGCTGTCTTTTGGTTGGGGCGGTCTTGGCACGCCTACGTACGTACCTTTCTGCGCTGGGATGAGTAGCAGGTGAGTGCGTGGACACTGCCTGTGCATTCATTTGGAGTCGTCTCACGTGGCGTACAGGCATACATTATATACCTGTGTTACATATGTGGTTCATGAGGTCTGCAGTTTCCTCCTTCGCCGTCGACGCAGAGTTTTACTAGTGTCTTCCTCTAACAGCGAGGCACGCCCGGAGGTATTCTGAAACATGCGCCCACTACGACCTGTCAGTACGAGGCACGCACCTTCATAATCCTCAGGGCTTCACGAGGACTTCAGGTACCCAGCAAACTGCACTGGACCATCGACGGTCTAGACAATCCGTGTACCTCGAACGGTGCTTCTCCCATAAAGTTCGCCCGTACACCTCGGGAATGGGTCGGGCTTTCTCGTTCTCCATTGATCGGTGGCCCAGGCTTCCTCGCAGAAGCCGTCCTTTCTTTCAACTTCTCCGTCGTCATTCCCTACCCTAGAAAGTAGCTATGCGCTTGATACTTCTTCCCTTCGCCGTTGTGGCATTCGCGTGTCTCGTGACCGCATACGACGCACGCCGCTCGGAGAAGCTCTCCCTCAACCCAACCAATCTCCACGCAAAACGTCTGACAAACGCGCAGCGTCTGGCGCGCGGTCTTACGCCTGCCCCACCGAAGTTTTCCTCTGGTGCGTTGATGTCTTTTTAGTCATGACATATTGATCCTGAAAGCAGACTCCTAGGAAAGCGCCTTGCTGGCCGTGCAGGGCCGTCGGCGACGCCGACGACGGTATCTACGGACACACCTTCTTCGGCTGTGTCCTCTGTCCCGGTATCGCCGACGAGTAGCGCTGCATCTACCGTCCTGGTCCCGCCCACCAGCAGTGCTGCGCCGACGAGCACGAACACTCCGACCAGCTCGACACCCGCTCCATCCTCGTCATGCAGCACGCACACCGGCCTTCTTAGAATTACCGGCGGTTCGTATACTGGGTACTACATCTCTTCGTCGGCGAACACATTCGGAGAGTATGGCCCAGTCAACGATGCTGCCCAGGCGCTCCGTGTACAGTATACTTCCTGCGATGCAAGCTCTGGGCCTTTCAACGTCAAGACGCTGGTACGCTCCGATCACGCTCCTCTAGCTCTTTCGCATCACTCACCAAGTATGACTTCTCGCTAGAACGGCATATCGGCGTTTCCGAACTTAGGCGGCATTGCCGGGTTCGGAAATACCGTCCCCAGCTTGGGCGCTGGCTTGCGCAACTACCTGTACATGGGTGGCACTCAGCAGTGTGCGCGCTTTCTTGCCTCACCCTATCAGTTGTCGTTGCTGATCGCAACATCAAAACAGCGGACGCCGGTACCGCCCCACAAGCTGGTAGTAACTCCTTTTCGGCGGCTTCGAACACAGCCAGGGACTACGAGAGCGACATATGGGACATCGACCCCACGACGAACGAATTCACCGCGCATTGGGTTAACGCTGACGGCAGTACGCATCCTCCAGCGCCTCTTGGTCGAGTCTGTCAGTGGAGTAACATCGATGCCATTAGGTCTGCCACCGACCGTCTTCGCAATCAACTCAAACATCGTTGTCATTGCGGGGGACATCACTGTATTCAGCGCTACTTACGGCGCCTCCCCCATAGTCGTGCGTACCCCGTTTCGTGACAGACTACAGCGGAGTTGGGCTCATCATCATTATGTAGACGATCACTTTTGTGGAGGAGACGACGGTGACCTCGACAGTGTCGGTGCTATAACAGCACTGCGCTGTCCCGCTTGCACTTCACATCGATGCGCTGTCGCATGGTGAAGATCATTTGGGTTTTGTTGCTAGGCTGCTCGCTCGAAGCCTTCAGGCAACGTGCAATCCGTACACTCGTATTCTACACGATCACCGGTATAGCGTGCAGCCGTTGTACGTTATAAGTCCCTCAATATGTCTGTTACTAAAGAGGACGCGTGTCATCTGCTCACTGCTGACGCGCGCTGATCAAACTCCGCTCCTCGAGGAGTAGAATAGACAGACCGATGTTCCCACCTTGGGCATCTGACCCCCACCACCCGAAGTTTCGAGGTGGTTATCCGGAGAATGTCAGTATCCCTCGATCCTGGGATGTCAACATTTTTAGCCGCGAGGGCTATATAGCAGTATATAGCAGCGACTTACGGGCCTGCCCTGCGTTCGGCCGATACTCACCTCTGCGATTGTCGGTGGACTCGATGCTCTTCTGGTCCATTGCCACTCTCGCCCTCCTCTGCATTATTGCGGGGTCTTACGCCGGAACTAGCACACCTACGGCGACTACGCTGAATGGCACATATGCAGGCCGATATGTTTCGGAGTACGACCAGGACTTCTTTCTGGGCATGCCTTTCGCGCAACCACCCGTGGGGGCACTGCGGTTCGCGAACCCACAATCGCTGAACACGTCCTTCAGTGACATCCGCGACGCAACAGAGTACAGCGTAGAGTGTGTAGGCTATGGAGTAAGCTCTTCTCTACCCCAGTTTAAGAGTGGTCCTAACCACAGCACGCAAGAGCGATCAATGGGGTTTCAACGTGAGCGAGGACTGTCTGTACCTGAACGTTATCCGGCCTGCGAACTACGCGGAGTACGATGAGCCACTTCCAGTCGGCGTGTGGATATACGTGAGCGTCGATCAGCGAGAGTCTGGTGTCATGGGATCATGTCCAACCAAATCTGTGACCTAGGGCGGTAGTTTTGTCGAAGGCGGTTCGCCTGACCAGCGCTACAATCTTTCATTTATTGTCCAAAACAGTGTGGAGATTGGGAAGCCTTTCATTGGTGTCTCGTTCAACTATCGTCTGTCCGCATGGTTAGTCCAGTCGTCAACATCCATAGAGCGACCCTCATCGTGACACAGGGGTTTTATGGCATCCGGGCAACTCGCAGGAGAAGGTAGCACCAACATGGGTCTGAGAGACCAGCGTCTGGCTTTGCACTGGATCCAAGAGAACATCGGTGCCTTTGGAGGTATGGAAATATCCTCTGTCATACTCAGTGCATGCCTCCGTGCTGATCAAACGTCAGGCGATCCATCGAAGGTGACGATTTGGGGTGCGTCCAGGCTCCACAGACAAACCTTTGACGACTGTGCTGACACCGTTAAGGTGAGAGTGCTGGGGGCATGTCCGTCGGCTTCCAGCTCGTCGCCTATAATGGACGTAATGACGGGCTGTTCCGCGCAGGAATCATGGAGTCTGGCAACTCCATCCAATGGGACGGGATGTACACCGCGGACCACTTTGACGATGCATATCAAGCGATCGTCAACAACGTCGGGTGCGATGAGGCGCTCGACGTGCTTGCGTGCCTGCGCGCGACGCCCTTTGACACGCTGAACGCCGCGGTGAACACAACGAACTCGAGTACGTGGTTTCCCGTGGTCGACGGGGACTTCATCGCGAAGCTCGCGAGTTACCAACTCGAGGCGGGCGACTACGTCCACGTACCGATCATATGTGGGACGAACACGGACGAGGGTACGTCGTTTGGCCCGATGGGCGTCAACACCTCGGAGCAGTTCGTGCAGATCCTCGAGGGTAAGTGTGGTTGAAATTGTAGGTGGAAGAGGGTGTTAATGATCGAAACAGAGGGTGGTATCCATCCATACGTGCCTCTTCCACCTGGTCTTGCGGAGACGATCCTCGAAGTCTATCCCGATGACCCATGCATAGGCATCCCTGAGGACCTCGGATGCACTCGCTTGAACGACAGCTATGGCCTAGAGTGCGTTACGTCTACCAGATCCGAGTGCATGCTGACCATAACGGTAGATGGCGTCGCACCTCTGCATACGCCGGCGACGCGACCTTCATTGCTGGGCGGCGATACCAATGCGAGGTGTTCGCCGCAGGTGGGAACGATGCGTACTGCTACCGCTTCAACACGCTCCCGAACGGTGTCCCGATCGAGTACGGCGTGACACACTTCCAGGAGGTGGCCTTCGTTTTCGACAACACGGGCGGATACGGCTACGACGTCTCGCCGGACCCGTTTGCCGGTGTCCCCGAAAGCTACTTCGCATTAGCGAAGCTCATGAGTGCATCGTGGGCGAGCTTCATCCACGATCTAGACCCGAATAGCTTCAGGCAAGGTTCTAGTGTCTGGGCAGACACGCCACTGTGGCCCACATATGATGTGAGCAACCCAATGGACATCGTTTGGGACGCGAACGTGACAGGGCTAGCATGGGTTGAGCCTGACACGTTCCGTAAGGAGGGGATAGACACTATCATATCCTACAATCATGTTTTCATGCGATGACGCTAGGAACCAAGTAGCATCAGCAACGCGTGCGATGCGCGGGCGGCATCAAATCTTATGAGTCTTGACTCTCGTCTTGCTCGCC
This sequence comes from Fomitopsis palustris, assembly GCA_029783445.1. NCBI lineage: Eukaryota > Fungi > Basidiomycota > Agaricomycetes > Polyporales > Fomitopsidaceae > Fomitopsis > Fomitopsis palustris. The sequence goes on from JARAOQ010000036.1 coordinate 211,468, forward strand.
TGTGTTGTCCACAGCTGCCTCCTCGCCATCGCTTTCGTGCAGATCGTCCCCGGTATCGATCGTCCCAGGAGCTGGGAACCACCCGTACCGCTTCATGTCAACGCGCATGTCCCCCATGCGCCCCACGCTGACCTCAATACCCTCAGCCTCTAGTTCCTGGCGTTGATCGTCTGCGCCGCTCGTTCCGGGCCCTCTTGAGGAGATGGTACCAGAAGATGCGATGACACGATACCAGGGAATAGGGGGTTGCACGTCAGGAGAGACAAACTTCAGAGCTAGGCACGAGTAATGAACGGGAGGAGGCCTAGGTAAAGTTTCCGTGAGACTGGGGTTGATAGAGACGCACCTTGTCCGACATGTCGAGAGTGACGAGGCATGCCGATGAGCTTCGCGATGTGCCCTGAACCGTGGAGATGGAACGAGTGTGAGTAATGACGGAGATAATGTGCAGAATGGTTTACGAACCGTAAGATGTTACGTGCTGTGGCGGTATCTGCCGAACAACGTGATAGACCTGTTGGACAGTCAGTCCAGTGCCACCATGCGCGTTGGAAAGGGGCGATGTACTCACCGCCGCGTGGAATTGTGCACTGTCCATCTCGGTTCGAATGTGCGACAAATGCCTATGTTCTATGTTGCAGTAGGTTCTTCGGACGCATACGCCGTCAGGACGTAGAGAGATATGACTGCAGTGTGGGGCCAGAGAGGCGGTGATATTCTGTTCATACTACTGAGTAGCGCTAGCGCGGTCGGCGCCTCGATGAAGGTAGGAGTCAAACCAGTAGGCGCTCGCACCAGTCTGGTACTCTCTCCTCGATCATTTTTGCGAAGTTCGTGTCGCTGAATTCGGATGTCAGTATTGTGGTGAGTAGCTATTCCATATCGTGCGACTAGCATCACTTACGGCCCGTACACACCATAGCGGAGCAAGCGTGTCTGCTGACGCTGCGACTGACCTCATAGAGGTCACGCACGACCTAGTGATTTTTCACCCATCTATCGCGTTGCGCCCTACTTCGATATGTGTGCTGTCATATGCAGCGGATGCGTAGGGTGATCTCCAGCCTGGAAACCACATGCAAACTAACTCAGACGGAAGATCATCGTGACCTGCGATGCTCAGTGTAGCTGACCAGGAACAGACCTACGGACCTGGTATAGAAGGATCGTTCAACTACCGACATTAAGCTAACGTGCTTCCAAGGCGGCGATAGCTGGGATATGAAACGCACGCGTCCGTATGCTTTCCTCACGACCCTTTGGCTTCGAGCGTTCAGTCTTAGTCTTCTCGCCAGGACCGAACCTGCCGGACCTTCCGGCCCCTGCGATGCTCCATACGTGCGTTGACGAGATTCCCCACGGGGTAGCTCCGCTCGACCCCATCGACCCGCCATAATGCTATATGCGCAAGATCGCTCCTCGAACCCTGAGATTTGACCGTCCCGGCGAGCCGTAACACCTCCAGTTTTACGCGTACGGATATCCGCTTCACGCACATGATCATGCAAGCGCGTCGGCGCGATCGTGCAGGACCTGACCAAGGTTGCCCCATGCACGCCCGTATATAAAGCGGCAAAGCACCCGGAGAACCCCCGCTAAGCTCACGGTCCGAGAGGTCCAGCTCTCCGACGTTAGCCCCTTCTTTGTTGCTGGCCCTGCTCGAACGTCTCGTAGCACCATGACAATACTGCCGACGAAGCTGGGCGTGGACGGCTTGCGCGGGACCGCGCTCGTCGCGATGCTCACGTCCGTCTGTTCAACGGGATTCTGCTTGTTTGGCTACGACCAAGGCGTCATGTCCGGTGTCGTTGTCTCCAAGTACTGGCTTGACCAGATGGGCAATCCCAGTACCATCATGGTCAGCACCATCACCGCCCTCTACGACGTCGGCGCCATTGGCGGGGCCATTGCCGCTGCGTTCACTACAGAACCGCTCGGACGCAAGAGAACGCTTATCATCGGAGCAACCATTCTACTCATTGGCACGATCCTCATGGGCAGCTGTGTCGAGAGGATTCAGATGATTGTGGCGAGGATTCTGACTGGCATAGGTGAGTATCATTCTCGCACCTCGCACTGTGCGAAGGCTTACTCACCCCGCGAAGGTGTTGGCTACATTACGTCCGGTGTGTCTCACCCCTCGCCCACTTCGGAGAATTCTCGCTCATTGACACTCAGTAACGCCTGTGTATCAAAGTGAGGTCACGCTGCCGGAACACCGCGGATGGCAGTTATGCTGCCAAATGTCTTCCATGCTGTTCGGGCTCATGCTCGCGTATTGGATCAACTACGGGTTCTTCTTCTACGACAGCCAAGTACAGTGGCGCTTTCCGCTCCTCTTCCAATGCGTCTTTGCCATCTACGTCATTATTGTGACGATGTTCATGCCGGAGACTCCGCGGTGGCTCATGCGTCACGAGGTTAGCCCCGAAAGAGGTATCGAGGTAAGCAAACCTAGAAGGCATGAGTGTGACACTGAGCATCTTGAAGGTGCTGGCGCGATTGAGAAACTTGCCTGCCGATCATGAGATTGTGGTCAAGGAAGCGCAAGAGATCATGGATGCGCTCGAGCTGGAGAGTAAGGAGGAAGGTTCATGGGGGGACCTCTTCAAGAGCGGCGGCATATCCGCGAACAGACGGTTCTACCTCGCCCTCGGAATCCAGTTCATGCAACAGTTGACAGGTCGGTATCTGGTTGGTATGGCCCATATAATACACTAACGCGAGTCCTCAACAGGTATCAACATCGTGACGTACTATGCCCCAACACTTTTCGAGTCAAGTCTGCACATGTCGCAAGAAATGGCGCTCTTCTTGGGCTGCTGGCTGCAAGTTTGGTATATCATCGCGTCGTTTGTCACAGTAAGCTCTCTTGCACCGATCTGAGTTCTATGTAACTCATCGTATATCGTAGTGGTACACCATTGACAGAGTAGGGAGACGGAACCTATGGATTATCTTCGCCATTGGTCAAATGATTGTGCTCGTACTCGAAGCGATCTGTGTTGCGCTCGACAACTCAAGAGCGAGTGTCGCCGCTGTCTTCTTCGTTTTCCTGTATGAGTCATTCTTCACGTGGGGTAAGTCAGCACCTCTCGTTTCCGTTGCCCCAGAAAGCTCATGGTATTGTACAGGATGGATGGGTACAGTGTGGGTGTATCCCGCTGAGATCCTACCCCTCAAAATCCGTGCCAAAGGTGCTGCACTCGCCGCGGCAGCGGACTTCCTAGGCAACTTCCTCGTACGCTCCTTGGTTAATTTCCTAATAAATCTGGTGTAAACTCATGGGATGTTCTGAACAGGTTGTCGAGATCACGCCCCCAGCGCTGGATAACATTGGATGGCGAACCTACATAATCTTCGCCGCCTTTAACATCGTCATCGCAGCCATTGTCTGGGCATGCTATCCCGAAACCGCGGGCATTCCGCTCGAATCGATCGACGATCTCTTCCGCGCAGAACGCAGCGAGACGTCGAGTGAGGTCGCAGCCGTCAACAGCTGGACGAGCGCCCTCCAGTGGAGCGCGGTACCGAGAGCAGGCGCGGCTGTCCAGCGTGCACGTGCGGAGAGGCGCGCGAAGGCGGCCGCTCGCGGTGGCGCAGAGGAAGAAGCCCTTGACGTTAGCAGTACGCCGGCCACGGATGGTAAGGCGGAACAAGTGAGCGTAGAAGAGAGGGAGAAGGTAGGAGAGGATAGGCTAGAGAGTGTGAGCGCATCATGACGCACGCCCACGAGCTTAGTCGCGCCGCTATGTGTAGCTGCTGTATACTACTCAGACGTCTGTACGAATAATGTTTGATGATATTTGTTACGCATTTCGCAGCGACACAAGCCTGAATTTCATCGTGAGGTAGAGTATGTGACAGTTGTGTCAAGATTTGTCCTCGTTTACCTACGCCCCCTCTTGGATCCGTCCCTACTAGGGTCACCGCGCTCGCCTCGATGACTTCCCCTTGCATGCATATGCACACCTCTCGCGCCGCCAATGTGTTGCCGTCCGCTGTGTCCATCGTCCAGTGCGCGAGTGCTATCCCCAGAACTGATCGTCCTACCCCGCTTCCCATTCTCGTTTAGATGCCTTCCACTAACCTCGGCTGGACTGGGACGCGATCCGAGATATTGATTGTAATTCACTTCACTGACGAGGCTGCCTTGCGACGCCAAGACCTCCCACCTTCCTCTCTCTTGGTTCGCTAGTTCTCTTCGGATAAATGCAGGGGTTTCGTGCCGGAGAGAGGAGCGCGGCTCAATGGAATCGCCGCCTTGCATAGTTCTTCCCGCCACTTCACGCTGAGGATCCACTCGCCTCCGATCGTGCGAGTGCGAGTAAAGCTGCGGATTGGATTCTTCGATCTTGTGCGACCACTCTTCATGCTGACCCCGTCCTCGCGCTGATCGTGCGTGATCTTCCTGGTAAGCACCGCGCTCTGCCTTCGTACGTTCGCCACGATCTTCAGGGTCTGGCAGCACCCTGTTGGGTGAGATGACGATCCGATAGTAATCGTACGCCGCTGTCACGTAAGTCGGTGGTTGCGTCTTCGGGGGCTTCCACGTCGCGCGTGCCTGCTTCTCGATCTCACGCATGCATGCAAGCTGAAACTTCTCCCATGGACGGGTTGCTGGCATTTTTGGTGTAGGAAACCTGTGAAGCTTGTGAGCTGACATCGTCTCCCTCACAAGCGAGTAGCTGACCGGGCGCCGATATGATTGAGGACAAGTCGCTCTGCCTTAATTTTGTTTGCAAATTCTCCAGCCATCCGAGGTGTGCTGTGGCCTCTTGCACGAGTCTTTTCGTTTACGGAATCACTCTATAACATATGGCATCAATAACGAAGCCTGCGCGTCCACTGCAGTGAGGCTTCACCGTCCGATTGCGTCCAGTCCTTTCCTGCGGATCAACATCAAGTGGTATGTATGCGTCTGTTGCTTCATGGATGAGCAGAGAGACAGGCGTCCTCTCGATGAGAGCGCGCGCATCAGGGGTCACGATTGCGTCTTCGATTCCTACCGATGCATCACCAGGCGGAACATCGATGTCAATGTCGACTTCCATAGGCTCCGTTTTCCTGCTGGGTGCGTCATCGCTTTTCGTAGAGGGAGGATCGATTAGGGGAATGAGAGCATCGGGGTCGAACGTATCTCCGAGGATGACAAGCTTGCGTGGTACAGGGATCGGCCCTCGCAAAGCAGGAGGCTCAGGCAGGTGAGGAATCTCACGAATCACATAGCCGATGCAGGGGTCGCGGTGATCGATAGGCCCAGCGTCGACAACGACTCTTCCAGTCCCTCTGCGTACGTCCGAGGAACTCTCTTCATCATATCCGTAAGCGCCGGTGGTCCTCACGACGATCCCGCGCCAGTAGCCCTGAGAGTCGCACCGGATGTCCTTTCCGAGGGCTTCGTTCTCTAGTAATCGATCTTCCTCGCTCGCTCCCAGATTCGAGTACGTAGGAATGTCTCCCGGGCAGGAAGGTGCCTCGTTAGCGGCGAGTAACTCGTGCACGGCATAGCATTCCTGGGTATGGGTGTGCGTGAGCAGCATTTGGAGGCGGAGGAATCGCCGCAGCCCGCGAGGGCCAAAGATCTCGATGCGAGGCGGGTTAGTTCTGGCTTGTAATGCGTCCCAAGACTGCTCGTGAGAGGGTAAGATTGTCTGCGAAGTAGATGACGAAGCGACCGGGAAATCTTCTGACATTGACGTATCGGGTTCGGCCTTGATCGCTACTGGAGGACGAGGATGTGACTTGACAGCGGGTATGCCGAGTGTGTTACGAAGCAAAGTAAGGAGGCCCGCTGTATGATCGGCTGGGATCGAAGCAGACAGTCAGTAACTCAAGAGAAGTCTGTAAGATCATTGTCATGCAAATCATGCACCGGAACTGAATATAGCATCAACCATTATCATGAGAGTCATGTCGACTCCATTGCAGAAGGCGGCACTGTAATCCTCGATCGTGAGTAGACGCGGATTGCCCCGCATCATGCCACGGAAGAGCACAGTGCGGGGCTGCCGACTTATCGTAGACACGAGGGTACACAGAATTGTTTGCTGTGCAAGGTACATTACCCGACCAAAACGTGCGTTCAGTCCGCAAACGGCCTACACGGAGGAAGTATCTCCTTGTACGATCAAGATTCGATGAACGAACCTCGCCTTTTCGGCAGCAGGACATCGCGCACCACGTATACAATCGTGCATAGTCGATGGGTGCGAGAGGAGAGCATGGATCCCATTCCCGCGACCTCAGAGTACGGCGGTGCTAGTCGCTTTTTTCCTGTACCCCGCGTGTCGTGGTGTCATGCACCAGATATTTGGGACGTGTACACCTAGCGCGTTGGTGTCCAAGGCCTAAATATATCCGTATCGCACATCTGAACCGTCTTCTCCTGTGGTAGACTAGCTAGGTTGATGAGCCACCCACAGCTCATGACGGGAGAGGCTCCGTGGTTATGATAGGTAACCGAATCTGTGCAGACGGAAGTAGCGGATAGGAAGCCAACCCAGTGCCCTTGCAGATAATGGAAAGCCGTTATCCCGTCGGTGGCTTAGCACAGTCGCCACATAGCCAAGGGTCGTGACGGGTAATGCGCACGAAATTGCCACACAGAAAGAATGCTCACCATGCATATGTGTTACGAAGACCTTGGTTAACTTGGAGAGTTTGACCCGCTCTCCACCACGGAAGGGCTGTTGCAGCACCTGCCTGACTGTACCTTCTGCACAGTCCACCACTGGCGAAGGACTTGCTCAGCCACACGACCCTCGGTTCGTTCACAGAACTTCAACGGTGCTACGCACTCCATAGGGACTGATCTCCAAGCGCTTCCACTACGAGGCTTGAACAATTTCGCGTTTCCGTGGGTCCGCCACCGCTCGCCGTACCGAGGAAGGTCACCGTGATGTCGTGCGACATAGTCTTCGGCCTATAGTCGTGCGCTTCCTCCCGGTTGGAGTACATTCTTGCTGGAAGTATCAAGCACTTTGCTGTGTCCCGGCGAGACCTCGAGAATAACAAAGCAGGAGGGCGCAGCCGGGTTATAGGAGACATGTATAAGAGGATCGGCGCTAACGCCTCCGCGAGCGTCGTGCGCGCCACATTTCCCATAGAGGTAAGTTACTCTCAGAGTCCCGTCGTCGACTCCCATCTTCATATCCCTACAGTACAGTTTGAGATTGTCCATCTCGCTACGCTGTATAATATGTGGCATTTACTCTTAGGCCGTTCTGTGGTCATGGAGCGGCTGAACTGGTATGCAGTACCATGAATTCACCAGTGCCTCGCCGCTTAGACTGTCATGGAGGTACGTACTTTTGCTTTCATGGCGTCCGTACGGCTCACAAGATCAGCACAGCATTTATGCGTACATTAGTGATCAGTGATCACTGAGGCTTCTGAGTTCACACTGATCACTGACCACTGCCCCGCTCGCGCGCGCGCATCGTCCAGGTCTGCGTCTTTCGAAGGCCTTTCAATGCCACTCAATTTATACCCGGTGTTCATTCCTTGCGTCTTGTGTACACATCTGCCTTATTCGTTTACATCTACCTTATTCCGAGACAGACGATGGCGACCACCTTGCTCGACCGTGTTTGCAACGACGTTGCATCCCCCCATGTGACAGTGTCGGCCCTTGAGCGCGTCGAGCATATATCTCCCCTCTTGCTTCTACTGGATGACTCGATTGCTTCATCGGGACCCTCGGGTGAGACTCTTCTCAATTGCACTATGCCCCCCGTCAGCAAGGATATCCTTCTTGACCCGGGCACAGAGGCACGATCGGATTACGGAGTAGCCACGAAAGAGTTCCCTTCGCTAGCTTTTCTCACAATACACAGCATGCTCCATTATCGGCGGAAGATAGCCTCAATCGCCCCAAAACTTTATCATCATGTTAGTGGTCTTGTGGGCGGGGCCACCGTCTAGGGCGCTGGCTAATGATAGCGGTATTGAACTCAACAGAAAGTTCGTGCCAATCGACTTCTGACTATACCAGGTATAGCGGAAGAGGTACCGTGACTGTGTGAGGAAACACCATCCACGGCGACAATGCAGAGCCCTGACCGCGTGTTGAAACAAACTTTACCACATACCACAGAGAGTCGTGACAGTATGCTATGTTGACAAGCGCGACACCACCCTGTACACTAGTTCTTCCTCCGCAGCTTTTTAATGGTTCCCTTCCATGCACCACTGACCAATGACTCGCAACCTCCGACCAGGTGCGGACCTCACGGCTTACGGACGTTCTTCTCGTCTAGGATGAAGATCACATAGTCGGTGGCTAGCGCCTATCACAGAATCAACTGTCCACCACCCATCGCAAAACCCAAATAACACAGGGAAGTGTCCCACCGACAAACATCGACCCGGCAAGCAAGCATCAACATGACCACTGCGCCACTGACATCCAGACACTCGATGTGAGTGACGGGTCGTGTCATAGTTCATGCTTATTGTACCGTTCGGGGTGGTTCTGTTCGGTGGGTAGTTGGCTCCAGGGAGAACATAAAGAACCTCTCAGCTTTGATACTATCGTATCTCCCAGCTCCTCACAAACGTGCACATCTTTGCCGACTCGATGTCTCTTAGCGCAAATACTGACGCGACTGTATCTTACAGGTGTGGTGACTATTGTTATTCAGACCTATTCGCTCAACGTTTCTGTGTGCGACAGTATTCTGACAAACTGCGTGTGTAGTGCGGCAGGAGGTAGCCCTTGTGTTTCCTCCAGCGCACTTGGTGATGCTCAAAATCATATGGTCGGTAGCTCTTCACGTCTATGATAGGGTTATCACTCTAGGGCAAGATATTGACTTCATATGGAGGCGCAAGAATCCCAAGCTTATAGTGCCCGTTCTCTACTTGACCATGCATATTTGTGCATCCCTGTATTTCCTTGCAACGATTCTACAGATCACTCCGCTGACTTGTCAGGTAAGCAATGCCCTACCCCACATCGTCTTCTGATATGTAGATTCTGATTGCCACACCTACCGCCTCTGCAGACGTTAGCCGCATACTTTTGGAATATTCGCAGTAATGACATGTCTGTACAGTAACGTCGCTGTGGCGTCAATGTCGATGGGCGCAATGTGTCTCCTCCAAATCGTATACGCAGGTAGGCCAACCGCCTTGTTCCCAACGTCGCCGAAAGTACTCATTTCTGACCAGTAATTGCGGGGCTTCGCGTGTATACTATCAATGGAAGGGATCCGAGGTTGTCGGGTCTAGTGACCATGCTTAGTTTCATACCTGCCGTTGTCAATATCGTATGTATGTTTAGCCACCATCCGACTATGATTGATCACACAGACATAGTTTGGTTTCGTCCTCTGGATTGAAGGTCGATGTGATCCCTGGACTGGGTAGTTGTGTTATTGTTGGAGGCTGGTCTGCCACTACTGGACGCATGTACGTACTCATTAGTGCGCCTCCAATGCTCCATGCTTATAGACAGGAGCCACGTAGATGTAAGTTGTGTCAATTGACAAAGCGTTCAAGGCCCACGCAATCATCTAACAGAATGTTCAGTGTGCATACTCACTATAATAGGCGTCGTCGTGCCAGATGCATTGGTATTCACTATGACGTGGAGATGCACAGGTGGCATAGGAGAAGTGCAGCGTCTGCGACGACATAATATTCAAGCCGATGAACCTGTGGTGGGACTTCTTCTGCGGGATGGTGTGTCTCTCATGATTGCACTGTGTCCCTATGCCTTCTCTTAACACTTGACCTTCCAGGTGCACTTCAATTCGGGTCAGCCATTGTGTCCATAACTGCACGAGTTTGCGATTGAAAAGGCTGATAACCTGTAGCACAATCACTCTACTGAACTGCGCTGTGGGAGTATTCCAGTATGAACATGTAAGTGGAAATCACTAATCCTATCCCCGAACATTACCGCAGGCGGAGGCTCACAAATTCATAGGATTTGTTCATGGGACCAAACTTGGCGATACTCACGAACGTGTAAGTCAATAGCATCCAAAATGTTGGTAGAGATTCGCTCACATATTTCCCGAAGTATCACCAACTCACTATTATCCCGCATGCTTTTCCACCTACGCGAAACGCGCTTTGCTCATGACTCCACCTCGCGATCCTTTGGAATATCGAGCATCGTCATGAATGACATCCTACAGCATCTCGGTTCGGACCCCTTCGATGAGGAGCCCTGCGCCCTAGATGGATTCGACAACGATGGCTTGGATTCAAATAACGTAACGACCCAACTGGACGGCACCATATGAGCGGAGTATTGCATATGCTGGACCTTTCCGTCAAATGGATGCCAGATGCGGTGGAGTGAGAGACCAGAGAATGTGGCGCGTAGCAGTACACGTACTACTATACGGTTTCAATGCCACAGTTTCACCGGCATAGCAACCTTGTGATTGTACCAAGCGCTCCGGGCGAGAAAGAAAGACACATAATCACCATGCTAGAGTCTAAGATTGCTCCGAACACAGTGCAGGCAGCAGCCACTGGTGGCAGTGGGCAACGACGATACTAACTCACGTGCTGTTAGCCGCCAGTCATCGGCGACTCGGGGTGTCCGAATTGTCAATGTCTAGCACTCACTGATTTCAGGCTGTCAGAATTCGTCTGCAACCTCCCTCCACTACTTGTCTGACTCAGAATTTACTATCAGATGCGTTTACTAGGCCTTCTAAGGATCATTTCTCAGAGCTTGTCCCATCCGGCTAGCCGACACGTCATGAACTGAAGCCCGACTCGGAGTCCATAGTGTATATCGTCATGGTGATCCTCGGGAAGAAGAAGGGCAGCATTGATATACTGTGACTTAGGAAATTCTTTTGCCAACACGAGGGCGATGGCGCGGTGCAAGGTCCGTTCTCGTCCATGACGTCCCGCAATGCGTAGAAACACCTATTCGTCTCGCCACCTGGAACTCAGTGCCACGACCTGCAGGTCAAGCCGCATACACTGAGGATGTATCTTACTCAGGCGAGTATACAAAATTCTTCAGTTCCTCGTGGGCAGACTCAAAGCAGCCATATGGGGTGAGGGGCTGGTAGGGCGGTCTTCTAAGCGCGCGAGGCACAGAGGTGTACAATTCGCACGTCGCGCCAGGTTTCGATTGCCAACGCCGCTGATGCTTGCGCTGAATGATTGGCATCTGTAGGCACGGTCTTCGTCGGGGACCAAGTGTATGATTTCTTGCGTCCGAAACCCGGACTACTATAGGCGCGGAAGCGCCGTGACGTAGCGCCGCATGAGCATCTGCATTCCACCACAAGTGCCACGCGACGCCAATAGATTGTGCAACGAACACGGTTGCATCTTGAAATATCAGGTGTATCTCAGACCGAATGGTAGATGCCCAGCGCTGTCTGCGGTTTTGTCAGTGCTCCGTGAAACCTATTCTGATGCGCCGGTGCCCTTCGTTGTATTCCTTCGCAAGGATTTGACAAAAGCCCGACAAACTTCACAGCCCTTCGTGTATGTGCGCTACCTCATCGGCGCCACTTCCAGCTATAAAACGTTGGGGCGACAACCCGGCGTACACTACAACCCAAGACTCACAGCCTACAGATATCCATCAAACCTACGCTGACTTGCAGTTGCGATGCCTTACACCCAAGCGGACTTTGATCGCGACCTTGCAAAACTCAGGGAGCTGTCAGCGGGAGAGAAGCCCTTGGATCTCTGTCAATATATGCAATGGTATGTACTATGCCCTGCCCGATCTCCGTTATCAGCCGTTTACGATTAGGTAGGGAAATGGCCTGGACGCACAGGGCCACAGCCATATACTTCAGTCAAGTCTACAAGGTATTCGCAATTGTCTTTCCGTCGCCAGGTCATCTACTTGACCCGTTTTGTGTCGTGGGATGCATAGCTCTTCCCTACTTCAGCACCTACAGAAGACGCAGAAAACTTCCTTGGTTACGCCCAGCAATGGGTGCGCTTCGTACGTCGCTCCGCTCCCACCGCGCCTCAAACCGCTGATCATTGCCCACAGCTCGAGTTCCACTTCAAGATCGAGGACGAAGTCATCTTCCCCATCCTCTCCAAGCTCATCCCCCTCGACAAGTCGCACGCTGCACACGCCCAGATCGCCGGACCGCTCGCCGCGCTCAGCTCATACCTCTCTGCCGTTGCCTCCGGCGCGACCGCGTGGTCCGCGGAGAAGGCAGAGGAGCACGCCCAGGCGCTCCTGCCCGTGCTAATGGCGCACTTCGTCGAACAGCTGCAGGAGCTCGACCCCGAGGCGCTGCGCAAGGGTGGTGCGACCACGGATGCACTCGAGGGCCTGAACAAGGGCGTTGCGGCGAAGGCAGGCGAGCTCGTTGACCCGACGAGAGAGGTGCCGTCGATGGTTCTTCACAATGACGGCAGGCTGGACTGGCCGGCTGTCCCGTGGCCGATGACGGCCGAGTTCAAGATGCCGCCGGAGCTGTACAAGGCGCATAGCGGGTATGTCGATGTTTGCTTGGGCCGTGAGACGTACGAATGCTGTGCTGATGGGGTGTCTAGGTGGTGGAAATACTCTCAACAGCCCTTGCCCCTTTGATGTCGGAATGTACGTCGAAAGATATGTATAAACATGCAGCATGAGTATGTATATCTCCCAGTCTAAACCAATATGCATGCGGTCAGTATTGCACGAGAGAATATCCAGTTCTGAAGGGGCTATGGTCACTGACATTCATTTCTGATCCTAAGAATTGCCGTGTTATTGCGACCTAGATATGCGAATCTCTACCATACACGCAACAAGACAGTGACTGTGCTCAGTTTCAGACCCCTTCGGTGTCAGTCGACGTTGCCCTGAGTCGGTTACGAGACTACCTGAGCGGCTAGGACCGCTGGACTCCACGAATGCGTACGCGCCGGCCTTCAGCTCCGACCAGAGTAATGCACCGACAACGTTTAATTGGTACGAACACCACAAGTCGCATCAAGTCCTTGGAAGCCGAGGACCTAGTGGACGAGCTGACCTGTAGCAATGAGGTGTGCCGGTTCATGCTAGTATTCTGTACTTGGCATCGGCATGGCTATAGCAATGCTTGTCGCAGATGCATCAGTGGGAGGCGCGAGCAGCACAACCCTCTCGTTGCCGCTCACTGAATACGATATTGCCAGGGTCGCCCTCGAACGTACCCCTGCAGCAGCCGACGAACATCGGACCCGCTTCTCGTGTATCAGCCTGGGTCCTGTGGTCCGCACCCAAGTCGTTGCCGCCCATTCGAAGCATCCAATTCTTGAATCTTCTCCAATCACATTCAAGTCTGGGTGAAGGGTGAGTAGAAGGAACGTCATATGGCTGAACCTACTCCAGACGTCGAGGTTTGGGGGGTCTACCCGTGAACGCATAAAAACGCCCCGAATAGCCGAGCGGCGTTGTGCCCCTCTCCAGTACCGTATCCTACCATAGTGCCATGCAGTTCGTCAAAACCCTCTCTGTCATCGCCCCATTCGCTCCCCTTCTCGCGCTCGCCGGGGTATACAATGCTACGGTCTACGAAGAGGACGCGTGCACGGGAGAATCCATCTCTTTCGCAGGCGGAGATGTAGGTAGCCGTCAGAGACATGGGGAAGGGAACTGACCCAACTTGAACCTCTGCGGCACAGGACGGCGGATTCAGCTGCAAGGAGGCCATCGACGGCGCTTCGATTGACGTCACGTCGTTGGGGGCGGGGTGTACTATCTTCACGTACTCCGACGAGAACTGCGTGAGTCTGGTGACACAATCTGCTTCCAACAACTCACCTAGGCCCCTGGCCTTTCTGCATAGATGAACAGCGTCAACGAGGGTTCGATTACCGGCCCTGTCAACGGTCCGCCCGCGGTGTGTCAGGACAATGCGGAGACGGGGGACTTCGACTCGTGGAACGTCACTTGCAGCAGCTGATCAGTTGAAGAAACATTCAAAGCTGCGTTGTATGTATGAAGAGTATTGAATACGTCTGTGAGCATGACAAGAGGTCAGCGCGAAGATGCAAGCGGACGGGCTGTGACACTTGTATGCACGTGGATGTGACTCCGCGCGTCACCGTCATAAGTCAAGAGGCGTATGAATAGAGCTGCACAGACTGTCTATATTCTAGGATTCGAGCAATATGCACAAAGAAGATAAGATATCCACAGCAAAGTCACAGAGATTGCCACGGTCATCAGTCAGTGATTCCGGTATTGTGTTTGGTGGAGGGCTGCACAACGTGAGTCTCCGCTTGACAGCTACTGATTCTATTGAATCAATTGAGAATCAACAGTGGCACACTAGAATACGTTATGAACGTCAATTCCCCTGCCACGCCTAGTATGAACACCATCACATTGATACGGAAATGGACCACTTAGTACTTCAATGGTAAGCACGCATAGATACAACCAGGATAGATTCATCAGTGGGGCTGCCGACTTACATCGCCTGTGCATGTGACCATTCGTGTTGAAATTCATAATGGCAGGGCGCTTGGACGACAACATTTCAGTGGCAAAGCCGTAAGAGCGGCAATGGCGACGTTGGAGGGAGACAAATATGAAGGAGAGGGAGATTCAAGTCAGCAAAATCTCTTCATTCACAAAGTAATGCACTTACGGGCTACCCTCACGAGGACGCCGCCTGCCTCACTAGGCCACAGCGACGTCCCCCAACCCGGCACGCAGGTGCACTAGCCAGCCTCACGTCACCCGACTCGACAAATGCGAGCGAGCACCCGCAGCCGGCATTCACTGCCCCCGAGTCCCACTGACCAGCAGCGAGCTACCCAGACCAGGAACTGTGTGCTTTTCGCGCGTCCTCACGTGCCGGGCTAGTTGTCCCGCTTGGGGCCCCTGGGGATTTGGACGGCTTCTTGTATCACCATCCTTAGGCTTTTTCTTCTGATCCGGCTTGGCCTGACAGGCAGAGCTCAGTGGGAAAATCCGGGTATACAAGAGGCAAGAGTACTCACAATTCTGCCTTCGCCTTCACCCGGAGCGCCGCTCACCATGCCCTTTTGAAGTGAACAGCGCTCCGTTCCCTAGCACAACAGGGCCGCGCTAGACATCTGGGTTTGCCCCCGCACCCAATGAAAGTGGGGGGTTCACGCCAGTGACTCGGTGACCACGCAGCCCGTAATCGGCGGGCGCTCACAATGTGTGCACCATGCACCGGTAGACCGGGCGCAGAGCCCTGATCCCCGTAGTGCAACTCCGTCCGGAGACTGCGGCGCCCCCGGCGTGCGCCCCCAGGTAGTGCAAGTACCGGAGACGCAACCTCGCCGCCGGAGACTGGTCCCTTTTCACGCGGGGCGAAGTGGTTCGGGTGAGGGGGGTAACGCCCGCTGCGCCGCCGGAGGCAACGAGGGGCGCCGAGGGTTTGAGGTTGAAATGCCTCGTCGCGGGCCAGCCGACGACGGGCACGGGGTTGGAGGAGACGACTTACGTTGTCTGAAGTGGCTGCCGTCGTTATCGTTAGAGAAGATGGTGTCTCCCATTGAGAGATCACTTACCTCGCAGAGGGACTACTTACCTAGAGGGATACTCACCTAGAGGGGAGAGGCCAGTGTACATGAGGCATGCTGCAGGTATACGCACTGAGGGGCAGGGGAGGGAAAGGCGCTGAGATGATGGTAGTCGAGGGTCAAGGGGGATGGAGACTCGGAGGTGCGTCCGCCCCGCCTTTTATGTCCCGGGGCGGGCTGGTTTGTTTGGCGGTACAAACAGTCCGCCAGCCTCACTGCCATTCGTTCGTTTTGCCTCGATCGGCGTGAGCCGCTGGTTCTGCAACGATCGACGTCAGCCGGTTTTAGCAAGACCATTGCCTGTTCCGGCGGCGTCATGGTACTCACCGCGGGTAGTTTCCAACTAGCCTTGTGAATGTTGCTGTAGTAAGGTTCAATCGCATACACGATATGTTCATCGTGCGGCGTGCACCCCACATCCTACCGAAGCTAGGTTGTCGCCGCTGCACCAGAAAGACCTCGTCCGTTGGGCTTCAGACTGTTACCGAGCGGCGGTCACAATGCATATGCACCCGTAGGCGAGTATTCACGCGACGATGTCCACGGCGGACCAACTGGAAGTTAAAGTTGAAGAACTGAGCGCGGACGCGTCGGTGGCTGCGTGACGTCACGCGAATGAGTCCGTCACACTGACCCGCCAAACAGTCGGCTGCGGGTACTACTATCAGTGGCCCAGTAATGCAATCGTGACAGTAATGCAACTATTCAACTCGACGTCCCTCCGTCCCTCCAAAAAATCTGAAACTTTTTGACATAGTATTCATAAACATGTACATGTATGCTATGTACTTGGATGCATGATTGCTGGTGCGCATATGTCGAGAGAAATCGCGCAGCTGTATTCTGCACTCATTTTGACGCTCAGCTAGTCTCGGCTGAACCAAGCAAACAAGTGTGGACCTTCAAAAGCTCGTAGTGTATTCTTATGCACCTAACACGCCTTCACCTATTTTACCGAAGTGTTTCGCTAGGTGGATGCTCTTCAAGGCAGCAAATCGAGCGAATGGTGGCTGAAGCGTGACAGACAGCCACTCGTTGCTCGGCCCGCGGTGTCCGGGTCGCCCTGCGATTGCGAGTTGCACTTCTGTCCCGCGCCTGACAGCCACCTCAGCCGCCCTCGGGAAAGCGGACTTTGAACTGCGGCTGTACCGGCATCGTGACCGCCGCTGTGACTCCCCCCGGAGAAGAGTTGCATTACTGTTCCAGTGCTCATTTCCTCTCGGCATCCCCTCGTCTCCATCTGTTAAGCTCTCAAAAAATTCACGGAGGAGCCGAAGCAATTTGTCTACACAACCGGGCAAACTCCGAGGCACTATAGCCAGTTGTTCGTGCAGGAGGAAGGAGACACTGAAAAAGTTGCATTACTGGGCCACTGATAGTAAGTCGTGATCGTCGCGCCGGAGCACAATTGCTTCACATATGATGTTTACTTCTATTTGCATGCACTCAAGTTACCCATTTCCGCCGGTCAAATGTTGCGAACAACGCACCGACCTCTCATGCGGTCGCCTCCGAGTCCGGCCCAGTGAGTGCAGACGGCCACCCAGCGATCCACCGCTCATCCTCCAGATGAACACCCACGCCAAACAGATCCCTCAGCACCTCCAGCCTCTCCCTCTCCCCAGCCAACTCCCTCTCCTCCACTACCCGCGCCCCGAGCCTCCTCGCCACACGCGCGCCCTCGAGCGTCCACTTCCCCACGAACGGCGCGCCGCCCGGGCCCGCCCCCTCGCGCGCACGCACCTCCTCGTGCGCGTCCGCATCCTCGTCCGCTGCGGCGGGGAAGCGCCGCGTGCAGATGACCGTCGCGAGGAAGAACGAGCCCGGCATGTGGCTCACGGCGAAGCTCCCCGCGTCGACGTCCGCCTGGAAGAACTCCCCCTCGCTGAACGCATACAGCGTCCCCCACTCCGCGCGCGCCCCAGCCTCCGGTGGGCTCGCCGCGCGTGCATGCGAGACCTGGAGGTGCCACTCGCGCGGCGGGGCGGTGTCCGAGCCGGGGGCCGATTCTAGTCCGGTGAGAAACCTGGTGCACTGGGGGTGCGGAGACTCACCGAGACTGCTTCCGGGGAGGGCGCCGCGGACGAGTCGGTGGCGCTCGGGCGGGTACGTCCCCCAGACCCACCCAGCGTGTCCGCCCACGCACTCTTCGGGTGCGAGCTGCTTCTCGCCGCTGCCCCCGTCGGCGAGCAGCAAGGGCCGTATGGGCCCGGTGCCGCCGAAGCCGACGTCGACCATGTACGTGACTCGGTGCAGGGTGCTGTGCGCGGCGTGCGGCTGCACGAGGAGGACGAGGTGGTGTGCGGCGGTGTATGCGGGGGCATCTGGGGCAGACCCGGGTTGCGCGACGCGTCCGGCGGCTGCGTATGCACTGGTCAAATGCAGGGCTCAGAAATGGACACCACGAAACCCATATCAATGCTTGCGGTACTCACCGATAGCCCAGCGCGCGCAGCATGCCGAGCAGCAGCCAATTCTGTCCGAAGCAGTAGCTCCCGCGATGGTCGAGCACCATGCTCTGGTATAGCTCCTGGGGCGTCACCGGCATGTGGTGCGCTTCCGTACTTTTGCAGCGGAGCGAGAAGGCGATGTGTCAGCGTCCAGTCGTCAATTCCTTGCGGGGGCGAGAGAGTGACTGGGACTCACTAGTGCAGCGCGGATGTGTCCTGAGGGAAGGCGAGCAGGTGGAGGTACATGAGCCTCTGCAGACTCGAGAGATCAGGTGCGACGCGCTGGGCGGGGGGAGCTCGTGCGGGCCAGCCGATCTTGTCTAGGTAGGTGTCTACCTGGAGAGGTGTGTAGGGCGACGGGACATTGCGTATGAGAGCCGCGTCGTACAGCCAACCTACATGCGGCTCTGAGCGATTAGGGGATATCATCGCAATGCAGGAGTGCGTTGAGGGTAGTCGAGGGGTCCCAAAGGAGGCTGTGATGAGCGTGAGCGAGTTTCGAGCTGAGCATCCTCCCGCCGTGCACAGTGGGTGACCTCGTGACAGTCGCTACTTGCGAGCCTCCGACTGTCGCGATACGCCCGCCAGCTGATGCCACGAACATGAGCACATATGAGTTCTACCATAGCTGAGTGCGGAAAGAGTGGGAGCATAAGTCTGACATAGAAGTTGAATAATCTAACTAGAAGTGCCGGTACGCGCGCGGGCTACTTAGGCAGAGCGGTGAGAATGACATGCAGCAATACACTGAGCGCGCCACTGCGCTTGCCGCCCTGCTCCGAGTTGCCCGGAGACAGCTGAAGTCTAACCCTCGACTCTCTCGCAGAAACCATGGGGAACCAGACGGTATGTATGGATGATTCCATAGTCACCATGATCACCGCGCTCAACGTTCAACCCCCAGAAACCAGAACACCGCCAGACCACGGTGTCCCGTGACTGCCACGAACAACAACAATCACACAGAATACTGGTCAACGTCGAATGTAGCCCACTGGAAATCGCATTACTGATGATCACTGGTATCATGCCCATGTGTTCATGCGCAACGGAAAAGTGGGGAGGTCATATCCCGCGCACATGACTGGTGTTGGCACTGTCGATCCTAGGAGATCATCTCAAAGCCGGACGGTAGTACCGAAGCTTCTTGTCGTGGCTATGACCCATGGGGACGCCTTCGAAGTGGGTTGATTAGGTTCCTCCCTCCGCAGCATTCCGTCATGCACGCGGCGCACATGATGCCACGAGGAACCGAGCGAACAACACAGCGAAGACGATGGGCTAGGTTCGGCCGTGTGTCCTACCTTGACGACTCGGACTAGGCCAGAAGCAAGCCTGGGGGAATGCATACGCGCTGGCACGGTCGTTCCAAGATGTCAGTCGCAGAAGCACCGATAATTTCCGGGTAACCAGCAGTACATCAAGGATCAGATGCTAGACACGATCAGCTTTCAGCCCGATCGTACTGCGAGGCTACCACGCGACGCACCCAAAACTCTCCTTCCCAGACTCCATTCCATTACTCCACATTGCCTAACAGCCTCATCAGAGGCACGAACAGCCCGAACCGTCTAGACCAGCGGATCCTGGATCCTCAACAAGATCTTCTCCCCGCCCGCGCCCCTCCCCGCGGGGCCAAGCGCCTCCCTGACTCTCCTCCCCGCCTCCTCATCGCTCCACCCGCCCTCGACCTCCAACACCCTATACCTCGGCGCGCGGAGCTGCCCCAACCCCACAGTCAGCCCGGGCCGCGCGAGAGAGCGCCGCAACGCACCTGGAGCTGCGCGACGTCGCGGAGGAGCGCCTCGCGCGCGGGGCGCGGGTGCTCCGCGTACCAGCGGCTCATCCAGAAGCCGCGCGCGACGAGCCCGCGGAAGATGTGCGCGCCCGTCGGGAGCGCGAGCGCCTGCTTCGACATCGCGCCGTACGACACGAGCTGCGCGTCCGCCCCGAGCACGCGCACCAGCGCCGTCGTCTGCGGGCCGGACACGCAGTTCAGCAGCAGGCGCGGCGGCTGGCGGGGGAGGGGGCAAGGGCGTCAGTGGGGAGGGCGTCAGTGGGGAGGGCGTCAGTGGGGAGGGCGTCAGTGGGGAGGGCGTCAGTGGGGAGGGCGTCAGTGGGAGGGCGTGGGGGGGGAGGGGACTGACGTTTGGCTTGGTGAGCTCCTTGAGGTGCGCGACGAAGGCGCGGTCGGCGAGCTCGTCGTAGGTGTGTGTGTGCGTCGCCCCGAGCGAGGAGAGGTGCTTCACGAGTGCGTTGTGTTCGGATTGTTCTCTACGAGATGACGTGAGCGTGTGTGGCGGATCGTACACGGTACTGTAGCAAATGAGATGCCTATGTGCACACGACTTGACCCAGTACACTAGGCTCGAGAACGATGCCGTATCCCTTGAAGATGTGTTCAGGGCACGGGCGGCTCGGTGCGACAGCGGGGCCGAGCCTCACGGGGCTTGAGAATAAGTGTAGGTTTCTGCAGCGCGCGCTGGTCTAGAGACGAACTTCATGATTGAAAACGCTCGGAGGAGACGCTGCGTGTGCATCCATGCACTCAATCATCTCCACGAGCCCGGAACGGCGCAGCGCAACCACATACGGAGTACGATCCGCATATCACCAGGCAAGGAGAAGACGCACCGGCTGCGCACAAAGTTCAGCGTCCGAAGACCCATCTTGGCCGCGATCTGGACGACGAGTTGTCCAACCTAAACGCACTCGTGAGGCTTCGACTCACGACGGACGGACAGGCGACCGCGTACCGCGCTATTAGCCCCTATCGCCCAAATGAGACACAGGAGAAGAACGGACGGCACGAACGACCCACGCACCATTCTGCACGACCCAGTCGCCCGCCTTGAGATCCACAAACTCGCGGAGCATGCACAGCGCCGTCGGCGGGTTGACCTACCCCGCCTGCTCAGCACACACACATCATGGGCGCAGCCGCACAAGCACGCACAGAGAGCATCGCAGCAGCCACGTCGCCGACGTCCGCGTCCACGCGGATCACATCGCCCTCGCCGACCTGGCGCGCGCCCGCCCACGTGCCCGGCTGCGCCCTCGCGAACACGACGCGGTCCCCGACGCGCAGCGCGCGCACGCCGTCGCCGACCGCGGTGACCTCCGCGACGCCCTCGTTCCCCGGCACGCGCACCGCGCCCGCGCCCGCCGCGCCCGGGAGGACCTCCGCCGCGGGCGCGCTCGGGTACACGCCCTCGACGACGTTGACGTCGCTCGGGTTCACGGGCGCGAGCCGCACGCGGAGGTTGATGCGCCCCGGGCCGGGCGCGGGCAGCGCGCGGAAGGTGTGTGCGGCGAGGACCTCGTTGAGCGCGCCCGGCTGGCGGAAGACGAGGGCGCGGTGCGCGGCGGCGGCGGCGGCGGCGGCGGTGGCGAAGAGGCGCGGCGCGGCGGCGCGGCGGGGTGTCGAGTGCGAATGCGCGAGGGCGTGCAGCTGGGTGGGCATCGTCGAGCGCATGGTGTTGGTGGTCGGCGAGGCGAGCGACTGCGATGTCGTCGTCTTGCCTGGTGGCACTGACCGTCATGCGGGGCAAGTGCGGAGATGGCCTCGATCTCGCATCACACGCTGGATCTCGCATATCCGACTCTGATCGCCGGACTCGATGCGATGTTCGACGACGGCTCAGAGTACGGAACCTGATGTACACGGCTGCGCTGAATACTACGGGAGGATATACGCGACAACAATCCGTCCTGGCATCACTCCGCGTTCGCTTCATTCGCTGCCTCGCTCGGCGTTGGCCATTCCTGCTTCACCCTGCCGGCGACAGGGCTCTCAGCTTCTGCCTCCGCCTCACCTTGCCCTTTGACGCCATTCAGGGCGCCCTGCTTGGCCTTCCGTGCGTACGAGGTCTCTGCCTCGTCCGGTGGCGGCAGGGGCTCTCCCTCAGGCTGCAGCTCCACGCCCTTCCCGCCCTCGCCGGGCCGCACGCTCCAGTACCCTGCCTCGCCATCAACGTCCGCGGCTGCACGAAAACAAGTCGGATTCACGCACCTAGGGCTCCTCCGAGCCACGCACCGACGACGCACGCCCACGTGCCCAGCAGCAGAAGGGTGGTGAGGACAGGCACGAGGAGGGGCGCGACGAAGGAGAGCAGGTCCTCGGGGTGGTAAAAGTCCTCCTGCGCGGCGATCACGTAGAGGGGCCTGCCGGCGGGGGACGCGTAGGGGAGCTCGCGGAGCGCGACGTGCGTGAGGAGGCGCGCGTCGGCGGCGGGCATGAGCACGTTCCAGCGGAGGTGGAAGCGCTGCACGACCTCGACGTAGAGCTCGCGGCGCGGCGCGTCGTACACGACCTTGCGCACCTGCACGCGCAGCCACGGGCTCAGCACGCGGTACCACTGGTACACGCGCAGCAGCGTCTCGCGGCTGTTGGCCGTCGCGAGCCCGGTCGGGGTGAGGAGGCGCGCGACGAGCGCGGGGAGGTGTTTGAGGAGGGGGAAGGGGAAGGCGTGGAGGACGGGCGAGGTTTGGGAGGCGGGGAAGACGGTGGCGGGTGTGCTGGAGGAAGGGACGGTGCAGAGGGGGTGGCGGAAGGAGGCGTCGGGCGCGAAGTACCTGTGGAGTGGGTGGTCGCAGGATGACCGTGAGTAGAGCGGTCCAAAAGGGCTCTCTTACTTGTATATGGCAGCTTTCTGGATCTCGGGGTTGAGTGCGGTGGTGATGGTGAGGATGACATCCTCAATCTCGGCCTCTGGGTTCTCCATGGTTGCGGTTGAGGAAAGGGACGCAGCAGTGTAGACCGAAGAGGGACTGTGCGAGCAGGGCACACACCCCATGACGTCACGCGCTGCCGCATGTGATTCGCTCCAGCGTCCATCTTGCTGCTGTTGGACTTGTTGCCATACGTTCTCGTGGCACCATCTTGCAGGAGGATGACTTCGCGGAGTGCTACTATCGGAGGTTCGCAAACCACGCCCGTTACGAGGTCTCGGCGACCGCCCATGCAGCCCGCGCGGGAAGAGTATTGATAGACCTGCTTTAAGGATCACACTCGGCACAATCCCCTTAGATCATCCTCCTCACCCTACCTCGACTCGTTTCTGAAATAGCATCTCTGCGATGCCCCCCTCCGACCTCTCAGAGTCGCATGTACGTTGGCTGTGCGACGTGGCTCTCATACGCAACAGTGTCCCACCGCCCTACACACCACTCTAGGTGGACACCCACCCAGACAAGATCGGCTGGCCCGCACGAGCTTCCCCCGCCCCGCGCGTCGCACCCGATCTCACGAGTCTGCAGAGGCCCAGGTAACTCCACCTGCTCGCCTTCCCTCAGGACACCTCCGCACTGCACTAGTGAGTCCCGATGGCTCCCTCGCACCCCACTACACGCTGACTCGTCGCCCTTCCGCGCTGATGAATAAGTACGGACGCGCACCACATGCCGGCGACTCCCCAGGGGCTGTACCAGAGCATGGTGCTCGACCACCGCGGGAGCTACTACTGCCTCGGACAGAACTGGCTGCTGGTCGGCGTGCTGCGTGCGCTGGGCTATCGGTACGTCCATCTAACATCCATAAAGCTAAAATTGGCGCGTCTGATCTTCTCCGTCCCCCGATTAGCGCATACGCAGCCGCCGGACGCGTCGCGCAGCCCGGATCCGCCCCAGAGGCCCCCGCATAGTATACTGCCGCACACCACCTCGTCCTCCTCGTGCAGCCGCACGCTGTGCACAGCGTCCTGGCGAGGTGAAGTACATGGTCGACGTCGGCTCCGGCGGGATCGGGCCCATACGGCCCTTGCTGCTCACCGACGGGCGCGGGGGCGAGAAGCAGTTGGCACCCGAACCGGCACGAGAGGTTCGTGCGTTGTCCACCACATTTGGCTAGCGCGGCTGAGTCACAAAATGACAAGCCACAACTAAAAACATTGCAACGGCGCTCCGGTCCCTCAACCACTACTACCCGCGGACAACTGTTTGGCGTGGCAGTGTGACGGACTCATTCGCGTGACGTCACGCAGCCACCGACGCGTCCGCGCTCAGTTCTTCAACTTTAACTTCAAGTTGGTCCGCCGTGGACATCGTCGCGTGAATACTCGCCCACGGATGCATATGCATTGTGACCGCCGCTCGGTAACAGTCTGAAGCCCAACGGACGAGGTCTTCCTGATGCAGCGGTAACAACCTAGCTTCGGTAGGATGTGGGGTGCACGCCGCACGATGAACATATCCTGTATGCGATTGAACCTTACTACAGCAACATTCACAAGGCTAGTTGGAAACTACCCGCGGTGAGTACCATGATTCCGCCGGAACAGGCAATGATCTTGCTAAAACCGACTGACGTCGATCGTTGCAGATCCAGCGGCTCACGTCGATCGAGGCAAAACGAACGAATGGCAGTGAGGGTGGCGGACTGTTTGTACCGCCAAACAAACCAGCCCACCCCGCGACATAAAAGGCGGGGCGGACACACCTCCGAGTCTCCATCCCCCTTGACCCTCGACTACCATCATCTCAGTGCCTTTCCGTCCCCCACTCCTCAGTGCGTATACCCTGCCCTGCAGCATGCCTCATGTACACTGGCCTCTCCCCTCTAGGTGAGTAGCCCTCCAGGTAAGTAGTCCCTCAGCGAGGTGAGTAGTCTCTCAATGGAAGACATCATCTTCTCTAATGATAACGACGGCAGCCACATCGGACAACGTAAGTCGTTTCTTTCAACCCCGTGCCCGTGGTCGGCTGGCCCGCGACGCGGCATTTCAATCGTAAACCCTCGGCGCCCCTCGTTGCCTCCGGCGGCGCAGCGGGCGTTACCCCCCCCCCCCCTCCCCCGAACCACTTCGCCCCGCGTGAAAAGGGACCAGTCTCCGGCGGCGAGGTTGCGTCTCCGGTACTTGCACTACCTGGGGGCGCACGCCGGGGGCGCCGCAGTCTCCGGACGGAGTTGCACTACGGGGATCAGGGCTTTGCGCCCGGTCTACCGGTGCATGGTGCACACATTGTGAGCGCCCGCCGATTACGGGCTGCGTGGTCACCGAGGCACTGGCGTGAACCCCCCACTTTGATTGGGTGCGGGGGCAAACCCAGATGTCTAGCGCGGCCCTGTTGTGCTAGGGAACGGGGCGCTGTTCACTTCAAAAGGGCATGGTGAGCAGCGCTCCGGGTGAAGGCGAAGGCAGAATTGTGAGTACTCTCACCTCTTGTATACCCAGGCATTCCCACTGAGCTCTGCTTGTCAGGCCAAGCCGGATCAGAAGAAAAAGCCTAAGGATGGTAATACAAGAATCCGTCCAAATCCCCAGGGGCCCCAAGTGGGACAACTGGCCCGGCACGTGAGGACGCGCGAAACGCACACAGCTCCTGGTCTGGGTAGCTCGCTGCTGGACAGCGGGACTCGGGGGCAGTGAATGTCACCTGCGGGTGCTCGCTCGCATCTGTCGAGTCGGGTGACGTGAGGCTGGCTAGTGCACCTGCGTGCCGGGTTGGAGGATGTCGCTGTGGCCTAGTGAGGCAGGCGGCGTCCTCGTGAGGGTAGCCCGTAAGTGCATTGCCTTGTTAGTGAAGAGCCTTTTCTGACTTGAATCCCTTTCTCTTTCATCATCACCCCTCTCCTCCAACATCATTCTACCTGCTGTTATCACTTTGCTTCTGAAACGTTGTCGTCCGAGCGCCTCGCCGTCATGCACTTCATCGCCCACGGGCGCACGGGCAAGCGATGCGGACGGCCGAAGCGAAGTCAGCCGCACCTCTGATGACCCTATCGTATCTTTGTACACTGATCATTATATTATTGTGTGGTTCATTCCCGCATCAATGTGATGGAGTACCAGCTGTGGCCGCTGAGCTTAACCATAATCGCAAGTGTACGGGATATGTGTACCCAACCACTGCGACTGATGATACCGTGACAATTGTTGTCTTCCGATCTGTCATTCTGCTGCGTGCATCTGACTTCCAACATTACATTCGACGGAAAGGTCCAGCATATGCAATACTCCGCACATATCTTGCCGTCCAACTGTGTCATCACAGTATCATCGTCCAACTGCAAGCCATCTTCGTCTATCTCGTCACGGGTGCAGGGCTGCCAACTAAAGGTGTCGAGCCAAGATGCTGTGGGACGTCCTTCATAACGAGGCTCGATATACCGAACTTGGAGGAGCGCGAGGTGGAGTCATGAGTGAGGCGTATTCCGTGGAGGTGCAGTGGCATGTGAGAGGACAATGGATCGGAGATCTCTGGGGAAATATGGGGGCAACTCTCTACTAACATTCCGGACACCGTTGGCCTACACGTCTGTGAGTGCCGGCGTCAAGTTGGGACCCATGAATCACTGTGAACCTCCGCCAGTGGTAATGTTCGGGAACAGGGCTCGTGATGTCCACTTGTTGTAAGTCTGGCATGGCGCGAGGAACGAGCGCCACGGAAGAGTGGTGTCTATGAGCGCTAGACGATGAGCGCCTCAGGCACTCTCATCTCGCCGTCACTGTTGCTCGCCCGCTCCACGGTCTACGAAAAACTAGCTAGCTAGACACTCTGAGTCTCAGTACACTTAATCTTTCACTGGCACGTAAGACCATACGATGGAAGCCGATCCTCCAGCAGTCCCGAATCCCATACAAGACCCATCCAGAGAGGTATGCCCCGATTTCCCCGGACCAGCCTACGCGGCAGTGAGGCAGAGGATGGTGGCCGCCGCTGGCATGACTGAGGAGGAAGTTATACAAGCCCTGCGCGACGGCTGGCAGGCAGAGCATGACCAAAAGATGCGGCAATGGGAAGCACAGCAACAGGCGAACCTAGCGGCGCGCGAGGCACAGAGGCAGCAGCAGCAGAGGGAAGAAGAGGAAAGAAGGGCGGAGGCCCAGAGAGCGCACGAAGAGGAGCGGGCGGCCTTAGAAAAGAAGAAGCCAAAGCTGGCAGACATGGTCCCCAACGAGAGGCCCCGGGGGTTGCTAACGAATCGCGTCTCGGAGTACGCGAGGGAGAAACTCAGCAAGTTTGGCTTCGTGGAGCTCGATTACTTCACCGCAGAGGCGAAGAAGGAGGCCACTCGTTACACCAAGACCGTCGCAGACGACGCGGTAATGCTACTTCGTGGAGATCATGACGCAGCGGTATCATTCGTACCAGCCGCCTCGGGGCGGGCGCAAAAAGTCCGCGCAGACAAAGACTTACCGTTCACAGAGTTCTTGTTGACCTGGCAAGGTTTCTTGGCCGAACTGGAGTCCTTGCCGTTTTGGCCGCGACACTGGATCGACAGGTACGCGGCGTTCTTCCTGGCAGTCACCGGGCACAAGGACAACCAAGACCCCGTGGGCCAAGCGGCCCTCATGCTGTACGTCGACCTGGTACGACACGAATGGCACCGAAAGGTCATAGCGAAGTCAGCCGACGACACCGTGTTCGACATAGGGGAGTTCGCCCCCGCGGAGTACGAGGAGTGCAGGCGTACGGTACAAAATCAGCGGAGCCAGGAAGCGATGGAGCAGGTGCGCACGAACCCGCTCCCACCTTTGACGAATCGCTGCTGACGTTCGGCTTGTCTCCATCTCCCCCTTCCCTCTCGCGCGTACGCCTCACCGTGTACCTCACACATTGCGCGACCCGATGACGATGCGGGAACCCAAACAACCGGCGTGGTTGGGGGTGTCCTGGGTACGCGAACGGCACCGGCGTGGTGGCCTGCGAAAATGTCGGGCGGCGGGCACGCGGGTCGATCGGCGTGGTTGACACGCACCTGGCTGCGGCGAACCGACGGAACCTTGCGCGCAATACGCGACATATGTCAACCGGCGTGGTTGGACGATGTGCGTCGCGAACTCCCCGCTGCGAACGCGACGGGGCGAACAGCTTGAGCGCATAACTCAGCGCGCAGCGGAGCGCGGCCGAGGGCGCGAGACTCACGCGCCGGGGGACGCGCCCCGGGGCCGAGGCTCCCTCTCCCCCAGGCGAGACCGAGACGAAGCGAAGAGCAGGCGAGCGAGCCGGAAAATGTCGCGGCACGAAGACACGAATCACCCCCAGGTTTTTCAGAGGGGCGCAGGACCTCCCGGCACCGAGACCTGCGCCATATGCCTCGGGTGCCACGCGAAGAGGGAGGTGGGGAAGTGCCGAGCCGCGCGGCTGTGGAACGGAGGACGCACCCAGTGCCACAGGAACTCCTCAGGGAAGATCGTCGACCAGGACGGCGTCACGATCTGCCTCGATTGGCAGCGGGTGGGGGGATGTCACATCGAAGGCTCGCGGCACGTACACAAGTGCTCCGGCTGCGGCAAACACAGCCACGGGGCAAGCAACTGTCCTCTGGCGGAGACGAACTAACCCGCTCACACCGTACAGGCCGGACGCATGGCGACGCGCGCTCGACGAGGCGGGGCTGCAGGGCAGGTACCCGGCCCTTGTCCAGTCCTTTATGCAAGGTTTCATCATCGGGATGCCCAGCATCGAGCACACGCAGACACCGCCAAACAGCACCTCCATCGCCCTTCACCGTGACGCCTTCCAGCGTGTCATCACCAATGAGAAAACGAAAGGCCGGATGCTGGGACCTTTCACGTGCCATGAGCTTGAGGCCTGCATCGGCCCGTTCCAAACGTTGCCGCTATCTATCATCCCGAAGCCGCACAAGCCCGGGGCTTTCCGTTTGGTGCAGGACTTCTCCTTCCCGCGCGCACGCTCACTTGCATACAGATCCATCAACAGCGTACTCCGATCAGACGACTTCCCCTGCACCTGGGGGACCTTCACCGCCTTCTGTCTCCTCTGCGCAAGGCTACCCCCAGGATCCCAAGCAGCAGTCCGAGACGTGGCTGAAGCGTACCGAACGGTGCCGCTGCACGAGTCGCAGTGGCCTGGCGCCGTGGTCCGGGTGGACGAGGATAAGTATTTGGCTGATACGAGTGCCGCTTTCGGAGCGGCACCCAACGCGGGCGTGTACGGACATGTTGCAGACGCAGGGGCAGACGTCATGCGGTCCAAGGGGTTGGGCCCAGTCGCCAAATGGGTCGACGATCATGTATTCTTCCGAGTGCTACGGGAGCATGTGGCAGAGTACAACAGAGACCGAAAACAATGGGCTGCCCAAATCAAGTTCCATGGGGGTGCGAGAATCGATGGCGGCCGCATCTGGTACGGAGGCGATAAGCTCCCCGATGGCCGCACAGACGAGTTTGTGGAAGATTGCCGGTTCCCCGTCCGGGACCTATCAGAACATTCCGCGCGCACGAAAGAAGACCGGAAGTTCTCCTCGTGCATGGCGGACATCGACGAGGTATCCGCTGACCTGGGCATACCCTGGCAGGTGGAAAAAGACACGCCGTTCAGCGCGGTGTTTGTGTTCACAGGCCTACAATGGGACCTGGAAAACAGGACGGTCGCCATCCTGAGAGATAAGGCCCAGAAGTACCGGCGCGCGATCGAAGATTGGCGTACCTCGCGGACGCATGCCCTCGAAAGCATGCAGAAGCTTTATGGAAAGCTTCTCCACGCGGCACAGGTGGTACCGGAAGGCCGGAGCTACCTTACCAACTTGGAACGTATGCTGGGCATTTTCCACGATAACCCTTTCATGCCGCGCACGCCCCCCCGGGGCACATCCAGCGATTTGGACTGGTGGCACCATGCTCTCACCAAACCAAGACTCCAACGACCCATCCCCGGCCCCCAGCTGGTTACGCGCTTGGACGCTTTCTCGGACGCCAGCTCCGGGACAGGCATCGCCATCGTCGCCGGAGGGAGATGGCGAGCCTGGACACTGCAGGACGGGTGGGACGCAGATGGGAGGGACATCGCGTGGGCCGAAGCAATCGGCTTCGAACTCCTGGTACGTTGCATCACAGCTTTCGCAGGTTGCCCTGCGTGATTTCGCGTCTTCGGAGACAACAAAGGGGTCTCAGACGGATGGCGAAACGGACGCAGTCGAAACAGGCAGGTCAACGCCATTTTCCGCCGAATACATGAGGCAGCAGCGCGAGCGGACTGGAGCGTATGGCTCAGCTACGTACCCAGTGCAGACAACCCAGCCGACGGCCCATCACGGGGGCGTTACCCCGCGGCTGCCCTCCTCTTACCTCCCGTACCTCTTCCAGAGCAGGTTTCCCCCTTCCTCAGCGACGCCATCTTGTCCGGCCCCCGATCCCACGACCACGCGCACCGATACCGGCGAGCGTGTGTCGACGCAGGCACCCACGACCTACGGAGAGGAGGCGAGGTTCCCCCCGAACCCCGCATCGACCCGGCAGGCTTCTTCCAGGCCGTCCCCAGCTGGGAGGAGTAGCACCGCGAGTAGCCAGCGACAGTCCGCAACGCGCACTCCGCCTTCGGAGAGGCAAGCGTTGGCACCATCTCGCTCCGAGCTACGACCCGCATGCCCTGCGAGAGACCGCTTGCGCCTCTGGCTCCCAGATCCTGCTCACCGCACACTCGCCATCGCAGACCTCCCTGCTGGCACCGCTGCATCGGACCTGGACCTCATCCGGGACACGACCGAAGGCGCGTGGAGCGTTGCCACGCTGGAGCTTTACGGGTCCGGACTCCTCGCTTTCACGTCCTGTGCGACCGCAAAGGAATCCCGGAGCATGAGAGAGCACCGGTACGCGACGTCACACTGAAGCTTTTCGTGTCAACCCTCGCTGGTATATATAACGGGGACACCATCCGCAACTACGTATACGGCATACGCGCATGGCACATCTTACACAGCGTCCCATGGACGCGGAACACAGCGGAGCTAGACACCCTTATCTGCACGGCCCTCCGTTTGACGCCGCCGTCCTCGAAGCGGCCCCCGCGATCACCGTGGATGCCAGAATTCTTGCGGGCCATTAAGCCCCACCTCGCCGTCGACTCCCCGCTGGGTGCCGCCGTGTGGGCCTGCGCGACCGTAGGCTTCTTCAGCCTCGCAAGGCTAGGAGAACTCACCGTGCCGACGCTGAAGGGTTTCCGGAGCGACTGCCACGTTGCGAGGGCGGGTGCGACCCCCGGAGTAGATCGACAAGGGCTAGCGGTATGGACCATACGCCTCCCTAAGACGAAAGCCGCCGCGACAGGGGAGGACCTCACCTTCGCGAAGCAGGACGCGGACATCGACCCGGAGGAGGCGCTCCTCGCCCACTTCCGAATCAACGAGCCGGAAGCCGGCCATGCTCTGTTTGCGTACCAGCACGAAACGAGGAGGGGCCAGAAGAGCATCCGGCCGCTCACCAAGGACGCATTCCTCAAGGCGGTGCGGGCCGCGGCGAAAGCAGCCGGTGTCGAGATGCTACACGGGCACGGCATGCGCATAGGAGGAACACTCGAGTACCTCCTGCGCGGCGTCCCCTTCGATGTCGTCAAGACGATGGGGCGCTGGCAGAGTGACGCCTTTACGCTCTACTTGCGGAAGCACGCGCAGATACTAGCGCCATACCTGCAGCGTGAATCGGGTGCACACGCCCAGTTCATCCGTTACACGATGCCCCCAGTGCGTTGAGGTAGAGGGTGAGTACTCCAGTCCGTCGTGCCTTCTACTCAGTCGGGTGTCCTGACTCAGGCGACGCGTAGTCCCGACTCCTAGTTGTTGGGTATCGCGGCTGACCCGGGCACGAGCGAGATGGACCACGGACTTGCGTCGGAGAGCCGCGCCCTCCGGGCGCGGGCTGTCGCCCACCCACGCGTTTTATCTACCAGCTTAGCGTTCCCTACCGATAGCTTGTGTGCCCATCACTGTTGATAACGAACCACCGACCTTAATTGATTCTTGACCCAACGGGTACCTCCTGGAAAAGGGCGAAGCAAAATAAGCTCATAGATTGTAAGTCTGGCATGGCGCGAGGAACGAGCGCCACGGAAGAGTGGTGTCTATGAGCGCTAGACGATGAGCGCCTCAGGCACTCTCATCTCGCCGTCACTGTTGCTCGCCTGCTCCACGGTCTACGAAAAACCCTCCCTCCACTACCCCAAGTAGACCTGTTCCCCGCCACGCCACTGTCGGCGGAAATAGCTCCATGCCCGCCAGGATCTGATGGCACTCAGAAGAGCGAGCCGGCTCGCTTACTGTCCGGTGGGCGCCAGGAGTTAACCCACAGTCGGCAACCTGCATAGCAAATGAGGAGAGAGTACAGACGCACAACCCAAGCCCACGCTCTCACCTAGAGAAAACAAGTCTCCTGTCCTTACTCCCTACCACAACGCGCAATCCACGCCATAGCGCCTGCCTCTCATCCTCCCGGCCTAGATCAGACATGAGCAACTCCCCACGCGCATTCCAAACGGTCCTGGCTTACCAACGGACCACGGCGTTGAGAGGGGTGCAGGGCGGCGCCATCCTGGAGGCAGCAAGCCAGGTGGCAGGAAAGCTGCGAGTGGGCATAGAGATCGCCATCAAGCCCATGCAGCCAACAGGGCCCATATTCTATGGCCTGATCAAGTCCATCATAGCGGCGAATCATGTCTGGGTCTTGATGCACGTACGGGGGGAGGTCGGAGGGGACTGTCTCCTGTTGGCTAGACAGCGATGGGTCAAGATACCATGGTACTCCCGGTACTTACACCATTGTTTCCCTGACCGATGGCTTGATGCTTTCCCCCCTCCACTTCCCACACCGCCCACACGCAATCAAGATTTTGAGCTGGTACCTTATCCATCACCACCATCTCCCACTCTCCCACCAGCACCACCCCCCTCTTTCGCAGTCGGCGATGAAGAGTCGTTGATACACGATACCGCGTTCTGGATGGTCGAAGAACACGAGTCACAACTGCGGGCATGGCTGAGGAAAGGATGCCCAGGTGGCGGAAACAACACGCTGGATGAGCATATCACAGCCGTCCTGAGCATGAACAACGTGCGCAGCAGAGCACTACAAACAGCCCTGCAAGAGGACGAAGCAGTGGCATGCCGGACAACAGATTAGCCAGGCACCTCACCCCGCGCTACAGCGTTCCAAAAGCCAGCGACGGCACAGCGAAGAGCGATGCCCCGGCCGATACGGCCTCCCCGCCCATAGCTCAACAACAGCGCAGACGCGCACCTATACCCCACGTTGCCATCGACCTCAATCCCAGCACTTTCCTTCCACTACAATCCAGTCACGCTCCTTCACTTTTCCGCTATCTTCCCGTTTCGGATGCGAGTCCACATCCCCCGTCTCAGCGCAACGGCCTGCGCCGGTCGCGTTCGCCGTTCACACTGCTTGCGCACCCCTCACACGCAACGCAGTATGCAGACCCACCGCACCACTCCCTTCTTTTCCCGTCCCGCCCTCGCGGCTGACCCGGGCACGAGCGAGACGGACCACGGACTTGCGTCGGAGAGCCGCGCCCTCCGGGCGCGGGCTGTCGCCCACCCACGCGTTTTATCTACCAGCTTAGCGTTCCCTACCGATAGCTTGTGTGCCCATCACTGTTGATAACGAACCACCGACCTTAATTGATTCTTGACCCAACGGGTACCTCCTGGAAAAGGGCGAAGCAAAATAAGCTCATAGACGTGTTCATAGCACGTGGGTACATCATTGTCAATTGACCTCGCAGAACCATGCCACGTTGGCCACATTACCTGCTGCGATCGGCCTGCCAGTGCCTGCCAGTGTCAGCATTACACTAACAGAGCCACGCACCGCATGCCCGACGCGCAATAAACCCCTAGGGTAAGCCTCGAGGTAGGCCTCCACTCATCTAATTGGCTTCGGCAGCATGCAGGAGGCGTATCGAGCTCAGATGAGCGCGCGTGCGTGAGCCGTAGAGTCTGAGTTGAGTCGAATGCTGGCGGCGGTCAATGCCGTTCTTGCATGGCGATCGTGTGCGCAGGCGCCAGTAGGGCGGCCATTCATCCTTCTGATTAGTGTGGTCTTTTCTGGGCTGCACGGGCGAGCTGCGTGCCACTGGCAGTGGTCTTGTGGACGAACACTTCGGGGTGGACAATGATGCTCGCCTCCCTCTTGCGCCACTGTGCAGACCACTGTACCACCGGTGCACGTGAGTGCCTCTGCCACGCGCAGGTGAGCGCTGCCCGCCACCACGACGCTCTCTGCAGTAAGTATTAGCTCATCCACAATGGCGATTGGCGTCGTTCACAGCTGGCACACGACCACCGATTGCTGCGGTATCCCACTGGTGGTGGATGGTTGAGACTCGTGGTCCCTATTCAGTCGTCTGTGCACTTCCGACGTCTTATAGGGCACACACACCAGCGGTCGCGGTACACGTTGTTTGGTGTCCGGGGCCGGTAGTGGGCAGACCGCGAGGATCGCGCCACAGAAGAAAGCGCCGGTGTTACGACTACTACGACCGCAGGTGCGTCTGTGTCTAGTCCGCATCGGTCAAGGTTCATTTCCACCGCATAGCACTGGTGACGGACTCGTGTCCCTCATGTGGTGGAACTGCGACGCGGGATATATGTATATATATCGGATGGCGGCGACGTTGTATTGCTGCAACGTCTACCACTAGGTCGACCATTTGAGCGCACTATGCCGCTACTCCACTCAAACGGCGGCCTCTTTCTTCGGGCCATCAAGCACGGTATCAACGAAGTGCAAAATCACCTGCATCATGAACCCCAGCACACTTTCGAGGATCGACGGCCTGGAGCCCAGTTCAAGATTATCATTTATGTGAGCACACATCTCAAGACATCATAGCATTAAAGCGAGCAGTATTTTCTCACCGCGAGCCTACAGGCAAACCCCAACAATAGCCTTCAGCTACCACCTTCTTGCGCAGGCTACCAGCCTTCCCACTCGGAGATCGTCACCATCGATCGTTACAAAATGTCGCCAGGGGACGGGACGTCTGAGAGCGTCGTGCATCTTGCCTCGGAGGCATCGGAGTCTTTGGTTGAGCTCTCAAAGCTCTCGAAGCGAGTCGGCGTTCTGAAAACGCAATTCGACGAGCTCAAAGAGTAAGTCCCGGAATCTGTCAAGCGAGTCATGACCCGCCCACTGAATGACACGACAGTCACAGCCATTGGCCAGGCTCGCGCGAGAAACTGCAGCCCGTGCTAGAAAGGCTGTCCAGAGTGCAGGACGAGACGAAGGCTAGCATAACGCTGTCGACCAGGCTCCTCCGGGGCCACCTCGAGTTCTGCCGCTGCATGCAAGCGACGCTCCGGAACGCCGCGACGGCAGGGAACAGCCGCCTCACGCACGACTCGGC
Organism: Fomitopsis palustris; assembly: GCA_029783445.1. Lineage (NCBI taxonomy): Eukaryota > Fungi > Basidiomycota > Agaricomycetes > Polyporales > Fomitopsidaceae > Fomitopsis > Fomitopsis palustris. The sequence goes on from JARAOQ010000036.1 coordinate 246,498, forward strand.
CGTCGTATCCGCCGGCGCGGTCGTCAGGGAGCGGTTCGCTGCGCTGGGCGAGCACATCGTGACCCTGCAGGACGCGCTTCTTGACGTCGCGCAGCAGCTGCGCGAGCTCGGCGAGCGGGGGAGGCATGCGCTCAGGCATCCCCGCAGCCACCATGTGTGGGGCAAGATTCGGCAGGCACTGCCTGAGATTCTGAAGGCGGTTATGTTGGTCATCTCTTGGATCGGGAAGATCATGGGCTTGGTGCACCCCGTTGCGAGTATCGTTGGCGAAGTCGCGAAGGGTGTGCATGTTCGAACAAGCATACCGGCTCAGGGGAACATTGTGAGTATGGTGCCCCGTTCCTTCTCGCAAGGCGACTTGCAGCTTGTATACTCACTTGTCTCATAGGCACGTCTACAAGCATGGAATCTACGGCGGCCAGCGAGCAACACAGCTCCGAGGGCGACGAGGTTCTGAAGATTCTTGACTACATCTGCGATGAAACACCGGCGCAGATCGCCCAGATCCGGAGCGGACTGGAAGACGTGTACTCCAACATTGAGCAGCCGATGCTGAAGGTGGAGAAGAAGCTGGAAGCTGGGACGCAATGCTTCCGCATGGACCCGCGCGATGCCCAGCTGGCTGCAGATATGTGGGAGGAGCTGGCGGAGAAGCTGCACACGATGCTTGGGAGTCATTATTAGTACCGCATGGGTCGACATGGGTCGATCTCGAGTACTTCTATTGATAGGCTGAATACTGTTGATCTATGTATATTTGCCCCTGCCAACTCGAAAGTCTGGCAACGTCAGTATGTATGATCCCCTTCTATTGATTATGAATAATAGATTCTTGCTTTGAACGCAACCTAGTATCGACCAGGTCGACAATGTTGAACATTCAGGCAGATGCGAGCTCTATGATTTTGGCTCGTAGCTTGCATCAGACATCCGACATTCATCCAAGTTTTCTTCAGAGTGAATGTTCGGGCAGAGATGGACAGGCGGCATCGTGCAGGATACCAGGTTGTAGTGGAGAAGAACGTGGCAGACAGTTCATTCTGTGATGTGCGCTAGCCACCATTGAACAACGCGATTTTCATCCCCGACGAGAAGAACGTCCGTGAGTCGTTTTGGCTGCTCATGGTGTGAGATTGTGATTCGTTAGCTGGTGGCGCATGAAATGGAAGCACAACAAAGCTGAAGAGGAAGAACTAGTGCACGCTCAGGCCGGCGGTGACCGCACGCCGATAGGCCAGTGCAAGTTGTTGACCACATCTGGCTGGCCAGCTCTGGTAGCTCTAATGGAATTACAAGCGACATTCTGAGACATTGTGATTGTGCTCTGGCCCGACGACCACTACTACTACTACCGGCAGACGACTGTTTGGTGGGTCGGTTGTGACTGACTCATACGCGTGACGTCACGCAGCCACCGGCGCGTTGGCGCTCAGTTCTTCAACTTCAACTTATTGGACCGCCGTGGTCATCCTTGCGCTGATTCTCGCCCACGGATGCATGTGGAATGCGACCGTTGCTTTGGAACAGTCTGAATCTCAATGGGCGTGGCCTTGGTGGTGCAGCGGTGACAACCCACCTTTGGCAGACTTTGGGCTGCACGCCGCACGATGAACATCTCGTACATGCGAAGCCTAACTACATCGGAACATGGTAGCAACATACACAAGACTACTTGTACACTATCCGTGGTGAGTACTGTGATTCTGCCGGAACAGGTAATGGTCTTGCCAAAACCGGCTGACGTCGATCGTTGCAGAACCAGCGGCTCACGCCGATCGGGGCAAAACGAACGAATGGCAGTGAGGGTGGCAGACTGCTTGCATCGCCAAACAAACCAGCCCGCCCCAGGACATAAAAGGCGGGGCAGACGCACCTCCGAGTCTCCATCCCCCTTGACCCTCGACTACCATCGTCTCAGCGCCCTTCCCTTTCCCGCTCCTCAGTGCATATACCCTGTCCTGCAGCATGCCTCATCTACACTGGCCTCTCCCCTCTAGGTGAGTAGCCCTCTAGGTAAGTAGTCCCTCAGTGAGGTGAGTAGTCTCTCAATGGGAGACACCATCTTCTCTAATGATATCGACGGCAGCCACTTCAGACAACGTAAGTCGTCTCCCCCAACCCCGTGCCCGTCGTCGGCTGGCCCGCGACGAGGCATTTCAACCTCAAACCCTCGGCGCCCCTCGTTGCCTCCGGCGGCGCAGCGGGCGTTACCCCCCTCCCCCGAACCACTTCGCCCCGCGTGAAAAGGGACCAGTCTCCGGCGGCGAGGTTGCGTCTCCGGTACTTGCACTACCTGGGGGCGCACGCCGGGGGCGCCGCAGTCTCCGGACGGAGTTGCACTATGGGGATCAGGGCTCGCGCCCGGTCTACCGGTGCATGGTGCACACATTGTGAGCGCCCGCCGATTACGGGCTGCGTGGTCACCGAGCCACTGGCGTAAACCCCCCACCTTTATTGGGTGCGGGGGCAAACCCAGATGTCTAGCGCGGCCCTGTTGTGCTAGGGAACGGAGCGCTGTTCACTTCAAAAGGGCATGGTGAGCGGTGCTCCGGGTGAAGGCGAAGGCAGAATTGTGAGTACTCTTGCCTTGTGTATACCCAGGCATTCCCACTGAGCTCTGCTTGTCAGGCCAAGCCGGATCGGAAGAAAAAGCCTAAGGATGGTGATGCAAGAAGCCGTCCAAATCCCCAGGGGCCCCAAGCGGGACAACTAGCCCGGCACGTGAGGACGCGCGAAAAGCACACAGCTCCTGGTCTGGGTAGCTCGCTGCTGGACAGCGGGACTCGGGGGCAGTGAATGCCGGCTGCGGGTGCTCGCTCGCATTTGTCGAGTCGGGTGACGTGAGGCTGGCTAGCACACCTCGGTGCCGGGTTGGAGGACGTCGCTGTGGCCTGGTGAGGCAAGCGGCGTCCTCGTGAGGGTAGCCCGTAAGTGCATTACCTTGTTAATGAAGAGCCGTTTCTGACTTGTCATATTCCTCTTCATCATTCCCCTCTCGTTCAATGTCTCCGTCGCCGCTCTTATTGCTTTTCCTCGGAAACATTGTCGTCCGAGGGTCGAGGTTGTGCAAGTTTCAAGTCAAGTGAGGCTTCAGCGCGAATGCAGGGCGAAGGGAAGTGCCAAAGTGCGAAGCACTATGACGTCTTGTGCAGTGATGCGCCCGAGTCAGCCATGTAGTTTCCACCAGTAAATACACGACAAGCAGACCGAGCGACTGCAGTGGGGCTACACTGAGTATGCTTCTTTAGTCATATGTTACGAAAAAATATTATCCTTCACCACGAATACTACTCTATTGGGTTACGCACTAAGCAAGACTTCTAAGTTCATACTGTCGCACGTGGCCGTGTTATGCGTCCACCACTACCAGTGTTCCCCGTTCCTGATCTTCTGCAGATGATTGAGACGGACGCGCCTGGTCATGATCACATGCACTGTGTGACCGCCGTAGACGAGCCGCGCTGGCGCATCCGAGTCGCTCTCTGCTCTGGACAACTGTCTTCTTGCTGCCCCTTTATATTCGCATGGTTTCTCACCACCGTGTCTCCCCATTGTGCTTACGTGTAACTCATCACCCTGCCACGAGCTAGAGCGAGCTGCTGGGAAACTCGCGCCAGTCTCTAGGCTCCAGCGCATGACAGTGCCTTCATTGGTCAGACGAGTGCATACCATCCAACTCTGCGTTCGGAACACGTAACCAGTTCGCGAATGCAGCTAAGTAGCTGGCACAGTAAGCTCTCTTGCTGACCGACGCCACTGACAGATTGTCTCAGACTCGGGTTCAGTTTATACACGCTCCGACTCCCATCGGAGCGCGCTCTCGACGCCGCCGCGCAACTGCCTGTGTACCGCCGTCGACATGGTCGAGTTCCAGCTCTTCCCTGTGTTGTAGCTGAGGCGCAAACCTACTGGCTCTCCAGCCGCATCCTTACACCTCCCTCCAAACTCCGGCACCGTCTCTGAAGGACTGTTAGTTGGGTGTGTGAATCACAACTGACCTGGCGGAATCGAAGGCGCCAACAGTACATCATCCTTACACAGCACTGCATTCACCTGACGCGATCGAATGTCTCTGTCGGTCGATCCAGGTGTCTCTTGTCATGCAAGTGATCTCGGGCGATGGGAGATCGCGGAGTATGCGTGGTGGGCCTGCCAAGACTAAGTACCAGCGGTAGGCTGACTTGCTCATGCACGCGCGCGTACGGTCTGCGTACGGCCGTTCGGAACGTTTCTCGCCGTGCTTCATCCATATTGTCGTTTGTCGAAGGCCTTCAATCTAGCATTGGTGAGCTTCCAATAGCCTACCATACTTCGAGAGCATCTCATTGCTCCCCAGAGTTTCAAGATCCGTCGGGCCTGAATCGTGCACCAGCGATCACTGGCATACACTCTGGCGTTCCAGCCCATGATGAGCACATCCCGAGGCTCCGACGCGCTCTAAACCACACAGAAGAAAAGCCCATAACGGGCATCCAACAGGTTCTGATGGGCCGCCACATTCCTGTGCATGCGGATTCATCGCCGATGCGCCCTGCCTCCCCATTCACCGGTTGGGGCAACATACTCACATCCGGGCGCCTCCAGCGCGGACGCAGCTCGACTCCGCTCCTGGGCCCTCGAGGGCCCGACCGCGCTCCGTGCGTGCCCATCTCTATTGCCCGGGATGCATGCGTCGAGCAGTCCTGCGCGATATATAAAGCGGGACATCTGGGTATCCCCGCTCGCAGCCAAGCTTGACGCAGCACACGCCGAGCGAGGTCTCCAGGATGTTCGCCCTCAAGTTCACCGCCCTCTTCGGCCTCGCCGTCCTCGGCGCATCCGCGGTTCCGAAGGCCGTCCAGCCCCGCGTACGTACCCTCGCACCCACATGTCCCACATGCCGCCTTACAGAGAGCGTTGGTGATCTTGCAGGCGACGACGACGGACCCGGCGTGCCCGGTGGTGTCCACGGAGACGTTCACGCAGACGCTCTCGATCATCGCGCCGACGACGACGGGCCCGTTCGAGACGACGACGTTCACGGAGGTCGTCGTGAGCTACCCGATTGCGACCACGACGGAGACGCAGGTGGACGCGAACGGCAAGTCGTACACCGTCACGTATACGTACGAGAACTACTACGACGACCCGCCCTACCCGTCCGACTGCCACTGTGAGTGTCGAGTTGCTTGTGACAGGCGATGTAGCTGATAGCGCTGCGGATAGTCACCTACCCTTCGTAGATCAGACGAAGGATGTGGGCCAGTATGTAGAGGTCGTTCTGTTTGGGCGATGCATATGCTCAGGATGGGTTATACAAAGAATGAAGATATATTTCCCTTGTTGCCTCTGGGCACTAGTGAACAGTGGACATGAGGCGCATAGTAAGTAGGACTGCTGCTATCAATACGCATCTACGCAGGGCAGGGTGCCGAGGGGCCGCCCATTGCAGGGTATGGACTATTGGACTGTCAGAGCAGGAGGAGCATCTCGAGAGCCAAAGGGTTCGTCGACCATGAGGTCTCGCCTCAAGCGAGCCGTCATTCATGCGGCGTAGAATGATACGAACCCGAAACGCAAGACCAACGGCGCATCTGGTCTACTGTTGACATGTACACCCCCCGGAAGTACTGTGGCCTGGGTCGAAGTCTTGAACACCGACTCTGCGCGTGACAAGGTTTATTGCCTGTGGGATGGTTGCTCCTGCCGCGGTGCAATCCAGAAAGGGAACCTCAGGGCAAACACGTCTATACTACGCATCTGAATATGACAGAAATGGCGTGTACCGAGACGGGATGCAAGGCCGTGTTGAGCAGGAATGATGGTCTTGACAGACACATCTTAACCGCCCACCAGCGCGACATACAGGGACCCCACCGTCGAGCACCGAAACCCGCGCCGCAACAGTTGTGGATATATTCTTTTCAGGGTGATGCGAGATCTTCAGAATGTCCTCATACGTCTTTGTGCCCCTCAACGCAGTGTTGATTTCGCAGTGATCTACAGCCGTATTGATTCGTGATGCTATAGATATGCCCTTCAAAACTGTGACAGTCATTCATGGTGACATTGCGTCACGGCACCTCTGCCGGCGCCAAAAGTCGACTGCGTAGGTACGGTACCATCCTTCATTCTCTTACCCGCCGTTCTCGTTCTCTCTTCTCCTGGCTGCTTCATATCTTTTGTCGTACCATCTTGTGGAACTGAGTCAACTGTACTGAAGTGACTGGGACATCGCCTCGGACGCGTACGACGTAAAGCCTCGTGTGTTAAGTGGCTCGCTCCAGCCAACGGTCCTCTCGTCGGTTCGCGCGACGTGTTCAATCAGCCATGGCAAATCCAAAAGGCCAACACTATTGGAAGCAGCTCAGAGAGACTCTAACGGCGGGGAGGTGGGGTGACCCATATCCAGCCAAGACGCCCAGCGGCGGTCCGCTTTCGTGGCCCGAACTTCTACGCAAGTTCAACAAGCATTGTCCGGGACACTCGCACGCGGCTGAGCTCGCATTGCAGACACAGTCTCTTTCACTGCTACTGTCGGGGAAGGCAAGTGGGGCAGATCTTGACGGGAATGAAGTGAGTTCTCCTAGCCAGCTCGCCCTCGGGCAGGAGTGCATGCTGCGGGAAGAGAGATTCGAGGAAGCTGTCGCGGGTTACAATGCACTGAAGGGCCTGGATTCCGCAAATTCTGATGTACGTGCTATCACCATGTATGACCCCTCTTGTTGATATATATCGCTTCAAGTCTATCAAGTTAGCGGTAGCGTACTATGCTTACGCGCTGAAAAGACCATCAGAATGTCTCGCGACGTTGGCCGAAGTGCAGAGTATCATGGATGCGCACAACCGTGGCCCTTCTTCTGCAACGCGAATGTCTACTCTCAGTCTTCGGGTTCCGAACGGCGGGCAGGATGGGTCTGTTTCCTCTGCATGGACAGGAAGCGATATCTCCGCGGTCTCTCTTGCATCTATAGCAGAGATCAGCGACGGAAGTGCCTGGGGTGCCACGGAGCGTATACGCAGCATCTGTCTACAGGGCATGTCACACGAATGCATCACTCCGGACGACCCGCAGAAGGCGTTGGACACCTACCTCACGGCACTTCCCTTGGTCTCCAGCGCAATCGCCGACATCCCACCTTCGATGGCCGTTCAGCCTGCGCCCAGCGCACATGGAGGTTCCGCCGCGGACATCACGTCGTTCGGGCGATACCGTGAGCTATGGCGATGGGTCGAACGACTCCTTCGGCGTGCGATTATCCTCGGGTCACGATTATGCGACGTACGAACGTCGGCCTACGACAAATCGATATGGTCTCTTCTTGAGAGGTATCATTCGTGCAGCGCGCACTGGCCACCTACCTTTCGCCCTGGACAGCGCTCGACTATTGCCGTTCTCCATCTACGCGCCTTCATCCTTCGTGCAGAGGTCTCGCCTTCAGACACGGCCATTCCTTCATCCCGCACTGGAGTGGAGAAGTCGCATCGCTGGATCAGTGCTGCACGCTCAGTCATCCAGGAGTATCGTGCTATCTTGAGCGTCAGCACACAGTTCCCTAGAGCCGGAGAGCGAAATGTGCAGGTTGAAGACTTGGTCGATCTCAGCGTCGCAGTATGGGAGGCGGATGGTGCTGTGGGCGAGTACGCGGGCTGGGTCATCGATGTGTGTACGCTGCCATTGGTAATCAAGGAGCTGAGGCTGATTTTATTGAGGCAGGTCCTATGGTGGGCGACACGGCTCACGTTCAACTCGTACAAGGTCTATCGTCATATGACGCGCCTTCTGTATGTCTCTGGCGACGCGGAGCTCGCGAAGCGTACCCTGCGCTTGTATGTGCAGATCGTGAGCAAGGCACGTGAGACGATGCTTGCTCAGGCCGACACAGGCACGGTATTGGACGACGTCGACATCGACACAGATCGAAATTGGGTACAGACATGTGTGCAGGGCGCGCGGATGCTGTGTCGCCTGGCGCTGGTGGAAACTGACGGATTGACTGCGCGCCAGGAAGCTAAGGAGGCGGGGACGATGATTGAGAGGGCCAAGGAGCGGCTGAGCCAAGACGAGAAAGACCTAGTTGGGAGTGTTCAGCTCGCGGAGGGTGTCTGGCAGTCCACAATGGCTCAGATAGGTGCGTCACACTGTTAGCCAACCATCTGCCCCGACTCTGATTGCACCGGACGGCAGAGCAGGACCCTCGCACACGAGACACACACCTCGCAGAGTCTCTTGCTCTATATGAGGCAGCCGCTGAGACACATCCGACGCCTTCCGTCTACCATCACCTTGCACTCGCCTACGCACGCCCTGGGCCAACGCGGGACTTGCAGAAAGCCATATCGAATGCTCGGTTAGCAGTGGAAGGCGAGCCGAGCGAGGTCAGGCACTGGCACCTGCTTGGGCTACTACTGACTGCTACTGGCGACTGGAGAGCCGCCCAGGGTGTGTTCGACATCGGCGCTGGGGTCGGCGAGGCAGACTTGGCAGAGGAAGGAGAGGATACAGCCCCTGCCACGGCCAATGGTGTTGTCGCGCATGACTATGCTTCACAGCCACAAGCTACGCGAGTCAACGGCAACGGCAACGCGGAGGCGCATACCAATGGCGACTCCGCTGGTGACTCCCCCGGAGACGCAAGCGACAGTTCGAGTCCAAGTCCGCCGGTGACATTGCTTGATCGCGATGCTCAGAATATACCGCCTTCGGCTACACTGCTACGACCTCTGGGTGACAGACCTCCTCCCTCGAGACAAGAGGCATTCGAGCATGCGCTGCAGTTGCGTATGTCTCAGCTAACCCTCACTGAGTACGTCGAAGGGCCGGAAGGGGCTGGTGACCGCTGGGTCGAGGTCTTCCAGTGGTTCTCTGAGAGACGTGAGCTTGGGGCAGACGATAGTGCGTACTCCATCTTCTTGTTACACGCCGACGACCGCGATTGACCATTCTATCAGGGAGGTTGTCCATTGACAGCAGAGCTGATCTCGAAGTCCAATCGACGGCGCCCTCAGCTGAGAAAACTGCAGTACCGACGTTGGGTACTAGTCGCAGATCGTTGCACGTCCGGTCTTCCGTCGACACGGAGAAGATACCCATGCCAGACACGCCTATACCCATCACCATTACCCCTGCGTCTCCAGGCATACCACCGTCCTCGGACAACCAGAGCGTTTCGGACGAAGCACTCCACGAGAAGCGCTCGTCGTCGTTCGACGATCCCAGTCGTGATATGTCTCGAGGGAAGAAAGTGCGTGAGGCCGTCAAGCGGAATGTGCACAAAGGGCAAGCTGGTATCACCAAGAACCTGAAGAAGATTGGGCACAACGTTGGGAAGCATAGTGGTGCGCATCCAAAAAGATCGAACTCGGCCCCAGGTGAGTACAGCATCCATCTCGTGCACGCGCACACAGGAACCTGAATCATGGGATAAGATCTACATGCTGTCTTGGGCCACTCTCCGTACCAAGCATCTTCTATACATCTGCGACAACACTACAGTATACATGCGTCTCAGCAGGACCTATCCATCGCAGACTTACCACCACCGCCTCCACTGCCACCGCCTCCACCGTCGCAGTCTCCCATGTCGACGCTCCGGACACAGGGCGTGCGCGCTGCCAGAGATCGGCGACTGCTCAGCAACCTCTGGTTGATGTCGGCAGCGACGTTCCGCCGACTAGGAAAGCTCGAACAAGCAAGGGCGGCCATACAGGAGGCCGAAGTGAGGGACGAGGGCAACCCGGCGGTATGGGTACAGGTGCGCTCCATGTTCATGGAACTGCGCGACGTTGCGGCACTGACGCGCCGTGCAGCTCGGGCTGTACTACATGGCTCTCGACAGCCGGCGCCGCGCCATGGAGGCTTTCCAGAAAGCGCTCTTCGTCGCGCCGGACGACGTCTCCGCAACGATCCACTTGTGCCGCCTGTACCTCGCCCCCGAGGCGGCGCATCCAGCTGCGCCGTCCAGAACCGCACCGAAGCCCCCGAGTCGGCACGACGTGGACCTTGCTGTGGGCCTCCTGACCGACCTCACTCGCGGGGCGGCGTGGGACGTCCCGGAGGCGTGGTACTTCCTCGCCAAGCACCACGGACTGCAGGGCAGGAAGGACAGGGAACGCGAGTGCCTGTGCTTCGCCTTGACTCTGTCGGACGCCCGCGCTCTCCGGGACCTCGGTGTGGCTGTCGGGTGGTGTTTGTGACGCAGTCCATAGGGTACATCCGCGCATCAGTTGGTTACGCTTACATCAATGCATCATCTAATAGTCATCGTGTTGTGGTTCATTTGGGAGACTGCGATATGACTTGTGGTCGTCGAGCGAGTATGAATGAAGAGCACGTGGTTGGGCGCTCCGTGGCGGGCGCGGACGCAGACATTCACCAGGATATGTCGACCCTACGACGGCGGCGAGATATGCGTTCCCGCAGTCTAAAGGATCTCAAGGAATTCATATATGCACCACGCTCTCGCTCCTGGGGCAACGACTCGAACTCACCGACCGAAGCGCATTTCTACACGCGAGTCGACCGACTTCAACACTAGAAGAAGTACACCACCCAGTGGTTCGACCGCCGCCCGCACACTGTCGTCGCAGAAATGCGGGAATAGCCTCGCCCAAAGACCTGGGAGTACAACCGCGTGCAGACCGACACAGTCGCTTTGACGACGGCTTTGTAGGCGTAGAACAAAGAGGCCCCGTTGAGGACAAAGCGGGGCATCGCCACTCCTGCCACTGAGGTCCAAGTGCCGCTGGCGCGGCCCCCGTCCTTACGACGTCGTCCCTCCCTCTCCACCCCACTACATTCCCCTCTGGACACCTACCCTACCCGCACCCATCCGCCATGGCATCGACCAGCAACAAACCGCACGACTACACTATCAGACACATCCGCCCGGACGGCTCCTCCATCCAGATCGACCCGCCCCTCTCGCCGGCCCTACCGCCGGGCCAATACACGCGGCTGCTCAACTCGACGCTGCTCGACGCGCGGGCGGCGGCCGACGCGGGGCCCACGACGGTGGAGGGCGCGTTCAACCGGCTGCTCGGCGAGGCGGAGGCGACGGGGCTCGCGACGAACTGCCTGTACCAGCTGCAGAAGGACGCGGACGACCGGCTGCGCGCGCTCGCGGACGCGGCCGCGCGCGACTACCGCGAGGTGCGCTCGACGCTCGACGGCCTCGCGCGCATCGTCGACAACTGCCGCGCCGAGGCGGCCACGTACGAGTGCGTGCCTTCCCCCTCGCCCGCCCCCCGCTGCCCCACTGACCCTGGTGTGCGCGCGATAGGAGGCGGCTGCGCGCCGTGCGCGCGCAGCTCCTGCACATATACAGGCACGGCGTGCGCCCGAGCGACGCGGCGGCCGCGCCGCTGGAGCTCGCGCTCTCGCTGTACCCCGCCCCCCGCGCGGAGGCGTACGAGCCGGCCATCAGCGAGGCGGAGCGGCGGTTCCGCCTGCGGACGTTCGGGCGCGCGCGGGGCGCGGACCGCGTGAAGGAGGAGGAGTGTCTGCGGGCGGACGAAGAGTTCCGCGTGGAGGGCCTCGTCGCGCGGCTCGAGGACGCCGCCGCTGCCGCCGCCCCGCCGCCGGGGGAGGGCCGCCCCGGGGGCACCGTCCTCACGGAGGCGGAGCGGCCGCTCGTCGAGAGGGCGGAGGCGCGGCTGGAGCGGACGCGCGTGCAGCTTGCGGTGCTCGCGCCGTTCGCGGGGGTGCTGCGCGGCGGGGTGGACGCGCTCGAGCGGCGGGAGCGGGCGCGGGCGCGGGCGCTGGAGGGGCGGAGGGAGGCGGTCGTCGGCGGGGTCCTGGATGCGGTGCGGTACCTGCGCCCCCTGCGGTACGCGGATGCGTCTCTCTGCGTCGTGTGTTTTTCTCTCTCGCTGACTCGCGCGGGCGTGTGTTCGTCGGCAGGCCGCATCTGAAGGAGAGCGAGGAGGCGGCGCGCGAGATTGAGCGGCGGCTGCACCCCGAGCGCGGCCGGGAGCCGATCCCGCTCGTGGAGATCTCGTTCGACAAGCCCGTGGACGAGATGACCGAGGAGGAGATGCGGGAGGCCCTCAGGGCCCTCCCGGCCACCATCTGCCTGGACCCAGCGTCCCTGCCGCAGATACCCTGCGCGTTCGAAGACCCGGGAGCGGGGGACCCCAGAACGGAGTACCCCGAGAAGCGTGAAAAGAAGGATGAGGATGATGAGGGCGACGTTGATGAGGAGGTGCAAGGGGGGCCGGAGACGGGGCTGGCGGGGTGGCGCAGGGATCGTGTCCCTGGATCGTCTGTGGTCGTGCGCACGCCTGCCGCGCGGACGGGCGCACCCAGTGCGGCGCGCTTCGGAGAAACGTCGTTCCCCGGGAAGGCAGCAGGGGGTGCGTCCAAGCCCCCATGCGCGTTCCCCCGTGTCGGGACGCGACTCCCCGCGCGAGAAACTGGCGCTGTGGGTGGAGTGGCTTCGGGTCCTCCGGCGGGGACGCCTCTGGGCAGCGCGACCCCGTCCGCAGGGCGAGCAGTATCAGAGGGCCGCGCCGCGATGCAAGTGCTCCCGGCCGTGCCCAGGAAGCGTGCACGTTCCCCAACGGATTTGACTGGGGAGGATAGCCCAGGGGCCCTGGATGCGGATGAGCATTCCGCTGACGCGAGGGTGAAGAAGAGGAAGCTTGCCTGATTGTGCCCATCTGGAAGTATGGGTTCTCTGTCTTCTTTGTGTCTACTCTGTCTATACCTTTTTGTCTTTTGTGCGATGCGTTCGCTGCTCGTCGTTTTTGGCATCCCTCATTGGCCGGCGGTATGATCGCGTGCATGGTGTCTTCCGTACTTTGCGCTGCCGAGGGCAGTCCGGGTCGGCCGCGCTGTCCCACGCTGCCACATACAGCGAGCCATGATCGCAACAGACAATGGCGAATGTCCGCTTCCTCACAGGGCGAGAAGCCACACGCAGCTTCTTGCGGGAAATGGACGACGGTGGCGTGAGACAGAGGAGATGCCCGTCGAGCCCGAGTTGCAGGGGCATGGGAAGGATGTGCGGTCGGCGCCGCGGGAGCAGATCGGGGGCCAATCTGCCCGCGGTGCCTCCGCCCGGCATTCAAAGCCCGGAGAAGATCTCCTCGCCACCCAATCTCGAGTCTCGCTCTCACTATCGGCCGCCTCGCGCTGCCGTAACCATCATTTAGAGCCACACGCCCCGCGCGGCAGCAAAACGTGGCGTGCTGCGTGGAATCCGATGTCGACCTCCGCCGTCCACGGCGCATCAGGCATGGTAGCGACCGTCTCTCGATCACGCACGATATTGGAACAAATTCAATTCTCGAACACAGACATCCAGCGCGAGACCGAACAAGAACCCCCGACACACAGACGACGTCACCCCCGCTGCACGATCTCGAACCCATGGTACGTGCGCCACAGCACGTCCGCGACAAACGCGCTGTACGTGCTCTGCTCCGTACCAACGACCGCCCACGCGCGCCCCGCGACCATCGCGTCCAGGAACGGCGCGAGGAACGCGCCCAGCGCGACGCCGTCCGCGCCGCTCGCGAGCGCGCCCAGCCGCGCCGTCGCCGCGCGCACGTCCCCCAGGAAGAACGTGCACGGGAACGTCCGCGTGAAGCGCGCCAGCTGCGCGTCCCCCCGCGGCGCCGCCACGTCCGTCGCGACGAACAGCGGCGTGTTCAGCACCGCGAGCCCCGCCGCCCGGTGCGCCGCCCCCGCGCACGCCAGCGAGAGGTTCGCCGCGGGCTCCAGCGGCGCGAGCGGCGGGTGCGGGACGCGCAGCGCGGGGATGTCCAGCGGGATCCGCGGCGGCACCAGGGTCATGTCGCCCGTAGAGCCGGAGGGCGCGCCCAGCGCGATGTCGGAGTCGCCGGAGGGGCCGGCGGCGTCGAGGACGAGGGAGCGCTCGAGGGCGAGCGTGTCCTGCACGCTGAAGCCGAGGACGACGTGCACGAGCTTCCACCACGCGAGGCGCACGTTCTCCGCGGCGTTCTCGCGGAAGAGCCCGTCGCCCAGGCGCGCGTGCGCGGCGAGGTACTGCCCGCCGAGCGCGCCGCGCACGTCCTCCGCCAGCGCCGCGAGCAGCGGGTTCGCCAGCGCCATCTTCCCGCGGATGCGCCCCCGCAGCGCGTAGTGCGCCGCCGCGCGCAGGTGCAGGCGCGACGAGCCCATGAGCGTGCCGAAGAACAGCAGCCGCTCGCCGCGCTGCGCGAGGGCGGAGATCTGGATGGACTCGAGGTACTTGCGCGAGAGCACGCCCACGCCGGCGCCGCCGGCGGGCTTGAAGTCCAGGAAGCTGTAGTGGTTCCGAGCGGTGTCCTTGAAGAAGAGCGTGTCATTGCTGTAGACGCCTAGATACTGTTCAAGCCAGGCCTCAGTGGTGTTCCAGCACGGCAGCAGGCGTTGCTCCTGCTTGATCTCACTCAGGTCGACGAGCCAGTCCCAAGGCACGTAAGTGAAGTCGTAGTAGTCCATACAGTCAGGCGGAATCTCTTGGCTCCCATCGAAGCGGAGCCCCTTGCAGTGGTCAAGACCAACCTTCGTCGCGTTCTCGAGCACGGCGCGCAGCTGGTCGAACGGCAGGTAGTACACGGGCGTGGTGCCCAGGCGCACAGGGGGGACAAGCAGAGTGCGATTGAGCAGGCGGGACAACACGAGAGCATTTTCGAAAGCGATACGCTGGTTGTGGAAGCCGCTGTGGGGCAGGTACGCGAGGTACCGCTCCGCAGGGTCCGCAGAGAGCACAGACGAAAGCGAAAGCGACAGCGACAGCGAGCCAGAGTCCGTTCCAGATCCATCATCAAAGTACACGACTTGCGGCGGGGGCGGCGGGGGCGCATGCGGGGGAGCGTCAGAGGCGTCGCCGAGCGGAGAGAGAGGCGCGGGGGCCCACCTGGTGGTGAACAGATAGTACGCCGCGCCGAAGCAGGAGACGGTCGCGGAGACGAGGAAGACGACGAGCACAGCCATCCGCTTCTGGTACGCCGCCCGCGAGGTGTCTGGCCCGCGCAAAGACAGCTGCAGCGGCTGTATGCGCGACGCGGAGAGCGTGCGCAGGCGGGGCGCGCGCAGGCGGTAGGCGCCCTTCTCCAGGGACACCGAGGGCGAGGACTGCGCGAGTCGCGCGCTGGAGCTGCCGGAGGACATGGCTGCGATGGGTTGACTGCGAGGTGTAAGAAAGCGGATTCGAGGGGGTGGTTTTGCGCGAAGAGAAACGATACTCACGAGCGGCCTGTTTGATGCACCACTAGTCCGTTTTCGCCACCAGAGCGAGTGACCGAGGTGTTCCGTACGTGAAGCTCCAAATCTGTTCGAATGTCAGAAACAAAGTCTGCCGCGACGGCGAGGAGAGGCGGGGTCGAGGGCGAAGATGCAGAGGCGGAGAGAAATGCGACATGCCAAATCGAGCGGCCGGTCATTTCCAGGATTACTGACACGGTCACGTGCGCCTTGCGTACTGGGTTCCCCACGGGGAACTCGACGAAGATGGCGGGCGTAATCTCAGTCATGCAAATTCAAGAACAATATATGTATGATCCCCCGTTACAAGTAGGCCAACACAAGGCAGTCAGTGTTCCCCACTGTTGCTCAGGTCGGGCATGCATCGCGCATCCAGTGAACCATCCGGCCTTGCCAGACACGCGATCCA
The DNA here is from genome assembly GCA_029783445.1 of Fomitopsis palustris. Taxonomy (NCBI): domain Eukaryota; kingdom Fungi; phylum Basidiomycota; class Agaricomycetes; order Polyporales; family Fomitopsidaceae; genus Fomitopsis; species Fomitopsis palustris. The sequence goes on from JARAOQ010000036.1 coordinate 262,100, forward strand.
AGAACAAGTCCGTAATTAAATAGAGCAGTGTGCGGGATATCAACGACAACTAATGCGAACAAGTACTCTAACAAATGCCTCCCCTCTAATCCGAGTCTAGGGCGTGGCCCGCTCACCACCACCGGATCTCCGTCCATACGAGCGGGATGAACACAACACACGCGGTCCAGAACTTCGCGGCACACGCAAGCCAACGTCAACGTCTGCACCCGGCGAGCGCGAGAGGACAGGGCTTACCACGCGGAGGCACTTCACGAAGAGCGCGGGCCAGTCTTCGACGCCGGGCTTGATGTACACCGGCTTCTCGTCGACGACGATCCGCCGTGGGTGGGTGAAGAGCACCCAGAGCGCGTACAGCGCGACGGCGAAGAAGTGGCGTGCGAGCGTGAGCGTGGACTGCTCGATGCTGCGGCGCTCCGTCAGTCAGGGTCTCATGTGCCATGCCGTGAGACGCACCCGGCGAGAAGAGATACGGGTCCGAGGATGCAGTTGCCGCCAAGCTCAAAGTACTTGAAGCAGCCTGTCCGGAGAACCTCCAGGCACTCATCTGCATTGCTGTCAATTGCATGCGCTGCGCAGGGTTAGAGCAGGGGAAGCGTACCATCAGCACCGAAGAGGTCGTAGAGAGCGACGCTGAGAATGTTGATGGTCGAGGCGTATTGTTTCCGCCGCCAGTGCCATTGGTGCAGCACGTGCGACACCTCGCTCCAGTCCGTGAAGTCCTCACAGTCATTCAGCAGGTCGCGCAGAATGACGACGTCGTTGAACGCCACAGTCATACCGCCTCCGGTCAGCGGATGCCGCATGTTCCACGAGTCCCCGACCAAGAACGCGCCCTCCTTCGTGCTTTGTCCCTGCTCCGCTGCGGGGAAGAAGGTGTTGGGCATGCGCTTGAGCCGACCCTGTGCTACGGCAGCTTGTACGGGGTCTTGGAGAGCGGTGGGGAGTTGGGGGACGATCTCATCAAGGATGACATGCTGCCACGCCATTCAGCGAACCACACTCTTTGGCAACGTATTAGAAGCTCACCTTGATGTCAGGAGGGAGAGGCGGTTTCAGGTCAACGAACATCCGAGTATCGTGTGTCGCAATCTGGTAGAGCAGCACCGGACCGTGTCCCTTCACCAGCACCACCGTGCCTTGCTTCGGGATCGGCAGCTCCGCATCCTCGAGGACGAGTCCGACGAAGTGACTCTTCGTGTCAGGCTTCTGGCCTATGCCACGCAGCACGGTGTTCCGGAAGTTGGAGAAGCAGCCGTCCGCGATGATAGTAAGGTCGGCCAGGAACGTCTCCTTCTCCCCCGCCTTCTCCGAATCCTCGCCCTTCCTCGTCGCCTTCACGCCAAGGATACGCCCGCTTATCGGGCACTCGACGAGCTCGGACGCCGTCGCCTCGACCGTCTCCACGCCGGGCGCCGCCATCGCCTTCTTGCGGAGCGACTGGATGAAGCGGCCATGGTGGAAGCTGCGGCCCTCGTAGCCCTCGGGGTACGGAATGTGCACGGGCTTGCCGTCCAGCACGACGCAGTAGCCACGCACCGGGATGGCGTCAATGCCCTCCAGGCAGGACTCCATGCCGAGCTTGCGGAGGGCGGCGACGCCCCCGGGCTGGAGGAGCTCGCCGACGACGCGGTCCGGTTCCGCGAGCGAGCGTTCGAGGAGGCAGATGCGGAGGGGGGTGGGCCGCTTGAGCGAGGAGAGCGCCTGGACGAGCGCGCAGCCCGCGACGCCGGCGCCGACGACGACCACGTCGTAGTGATTCGAGGACATGCTGTTCCGCGGAGTGTGGTTGTTGCTGGCGGGGGCGTGTCGGGCAGCTTTTGAGGAGGCGGGGGGGACAGTCGAGAGCCGGCAGGACGTGGGCTGGAGCGTTCAAGACATGCTCTGCATTTTCGTTGTCGGCCCACTTTGCAGCCACCGCACGCGGCCTGTGATATTTCCGCACCATATTGGGAAGGTGTCGCACGATTTATGGCCGCGAAACGTCCAGCGGTGCTCCCTGCGCTGCAAGTATGGCCACGGAGGGTCTCCCTACGTCCCAGAGGCATGCATGTGAAAATGTCGAGGAGGAGAAAGGAGGAGATGGGCATGGACGCGCTGCTGCGATCGGAAGATGTGATCCTCTGGTCAGGAGATCCCCATCGCATGACGCAAGACCCCCGATGTAGTGATACGCTACGCCGAGGACTGTGCTACTTGGCGGATGACAGTAACTGATATCAATGCAGAAGTAGACCACATTCCATATGAACACGTGTAACTGCCACCCGAAGAGCTCAACCTACCTTCAATTTCCAGCGGACGCTCTGAGACATCCGCCGAATTTGGCTCTCAACTTCTGACGATAGCGCTGTACAGACAGAAAACCACACATCAGAAATCGGAAAGTATCCACGGCATCTAGTCACTGCTACAGAAGTCACGTCCACATGCCCCGTAGTAAAATGTCGCGACCCGGCGCGCGATCGCTACTCAAAGGCGCCAGATCGATTGCTGGATTAGGAAGTGCCGTAGATGCACTGTGGTTTGACGCAGAAGGACGCGTGCTGCGTTTCCTAGGTACTCGATGGCACGCGACATCATGGAGAAGTAGGCTAGAAGAGAAGATAGAAGAATAAGACGTTACAATGCAGTATGCGTCAAGGTTCACTCGCACAGATGTCAGCCTGAACAGGCCGCGCTGGGAGAGATCTCTCCCCACTAATAGTAGTGGTAGCGCATTTCCACATTGAGCGATCAGGCGTGGTTGTGAGTGCAGAGAAAACATCTGAATGGGTTTGATCTTCTGCGATAGAAGTAGAAAAGTTCTCGAGATGACGCAACACGAAGACATGGGTGCGAAGTGGCGCGGAACCAACTGAGAAGCGCTGCCCCTCTCCCCCATCATCAGGTATGGGATACGACGGTATATTGCGTTTCTTCGCACAGGGGCCAAAAAATGCAGAACCCGAAATGTTGTGCCTCACTTTCTCTGCCTAGGCCTACGGGATTCCCAACAACTTCACCTCACTGACAAATGGCTCCTTCCAGACACATTTCCGCTGACCCATCCGCGGTGATGGGTGCAAAAAAATATACACGGCAAGTCAATACATTAAGGATACCGGTACGGCCGAAAAGATAGAGGTGGGCCGGGCCGGCCATATATTGGACAAAGATCACGTCCAGTCCCGTGTACGGTAGTCAATAGGGCATGCCGATGACAAGCTGCAGGTCCCCCAAATAATAGCCCCAGAAGCAAGGGGACCTCATTGCATGTCCATACGTGGGTGATTGAATTGTGGTGGTGAGGGCCTCGGCACACTGATTGATTACAACGTTCGCTGCAGGCGGCCCGATGAGCGTGCGGACTAAGGCCGATCGGAGTCGAATCAACTGAACAAATCGAGTGAACAATAACTGGAAAGGCCAGAACCGTTTAGTCTCCGTGAAAGAATCATCTCACAGTCCCTGAAGAGGATAGGCCCCATCCCAGCCTTTGTTGGGTATTCAATGCATCGCGACAACGCCTAAGGTGGAGCCTGCGTCGCACCATACTGGAACCCGCACGTCGCGCGGGGATCACAGGGAAGAGCTAGAATAAAAAACGGCACTTGCTTCGGCGAGGGGGACGCACTCGAGGGAGCTATTTATTCATCTCGAAGACGCATCTTGTCTTCCCTGGCGATATGCCATCCCTGGTGCGCGCTCCGTAAGAAATCTCCTCGGAGAACCAAGACAAGTCGGGGACGGTTCTGATATATGTGTATTTGATATCGACGTTTCTTCGATAGTACGAATTGCGGCCAGGATGTGGTGTCGTGAAGTTAACGGATAAGCGGAAAGACAGGTATTTCGGGGCTTGCGCCAACTGGCCGTGCACCGTCTGCATTTCGAGTAAGCTTCGTCACTCGGAGTGCCGCCGGCGGTAGCGGCCCAGCCCTCGCTCGCCTCGCACTGCGGCATAAACTGAAGGATGGATTCGAACTCACTTGCTTTACACTGCCTCACACTAGTGACAACATGGTCAGCTGCATGCGCCAAACATCGCACAATAAGTGTGGAGAAGGGGGGCGACGTCGTCGAAATGGGGGAGCCTTGCTCTGCGAACAAGGGGTATTTCTCTGGAAGCATACCACCAGGCACTCCGCCATGAAGCACCATTCGAAGAGGGCTCCGGTCCTTGGCTCCTTCCAGTGCATGCGTCCTCGGTGTCCGACACAGCGGATTGCGTACACCGTGTTGCACACGCGCTCCCGTGAATTATAGCGAGTCCACTGAGCAAGCAGTAAGGCGTATGTTATGGCAGGGCGCGAAGGTCTCGAGTATTGCAACGTCCGGGCCCTTCCGAGTTGAGGCTTCCAATCGGAATCCGAGAGCGCATTCGGGCTACTTCCCCAGAGTCGAGACACCGCATCGTCTAGAGCGTCCAGTATGTACACATTGCGCAGTTCACCAAAATATTGAAGAGAATAGCTAGCGTCCGAGTCGACCCTGTCGGCGCTGCCGTGGGGATACAAGAAGAACTTGTTGGGGGCGGGCGCCTCTTTTGCAGCGCAGGCTCACGTGGGGACCCCCATTGCTGCCGACTGCCACCAGTGGCATCGCGAGCAGTGGCTGTGGGCGACGGCGACAGCCTCAGTCCCGCTGCACCCGACACTTGGTCTCTCTTGCTTCCAGAATTGTGTACGAGGATCTAGCTGCGCAGAGCTTGTGATGTTCTAGCTTCGTCGACGTTTCTTCTACCATCGGTCACGCATCTATGAACACCACCGTTGTCGGAGCCGAACACATTCCACACACGTCGGCAACCTCGACTGTCACTGACGTCGTATCGAAGAACTAACTGCTGAGTGCGTTGGTAAAGTCTTATGTGTGAAAAACGTGTCTGAAGTAGAAGGATGCGTTGCCAGCGGACGCGCTCGCGGGTTTTCACCTTCGCACGGAGTTGAGAAGCTTATTTCCCTACATTGCCACGACCAGAGAACGCTGAGAGTCCTATGTAGCTGCAACGGCACGTACCACTGCACATCTACGACATATCTTCGCGTCGCCTGCTTCCTGAAGTATCATTCACGCTCAACGCTTCATACCGTGTTGCTCTACTCTCGCACGACATCCAAGGCTTTGGCCGAGCCATCCGCGCTTTCCCTTACTTTGAGGCTGGACGTTGCTGAAGAGAGGGGTACACATGAGTGAGCCCGAGACCGACAGCAGTCCGCCCCCGTACTCTCCCACGCCTCCCAACCCAATTACGTTCACCTCGGCACAACGAGCATCCTCTACACCACAGTTCCACCCGTCTTCTGCTCGCCAAGTGCATTATAGATCCCACCCATCGTCTTCAGCGGCACTGACCCCTGCAACTTTCACGAGCCCATGCGTCCCTTCCCTGGCTTCCCAAGGACCGACATCTGGCGATGAAACAGACGAGACATCCGCCTCCGAAGATGGTATGGTATACACGGGCCCCTCGTTCAGTCTGGCGAGCAGTCTGCGTTCTAGATTGCTGAGGCGCAAGGGACCTGGACATGACGACCGCCCAAGGCCCATCACGACAGCAGCCAACGTCCCCGGAGCAACAGAAACTGAGACTGAGAGCGACTCAGTGAGTCTGCAGGATTGATACCTCCTTGCGAATGTTGCTCACCCTCTCCCTCCTGTCTCATCCTGCTTAGCCACGAAACTTACCCACTGCCAGGCTCACACGCCCGGCCCTCACAACCTTCACGCCTTTCTCATGTCCCCCATGGGTCTTCGCATCGCTCTTTGCCTTCTCGCGTCTTCTGTCGATCGTTCCAGCCGTTGTCGGGACGCTGTGGAATCTCTACCACCTAATATGGCCACCAACACGGCCAGGCCCAAGCACTCTCAGCTGGCGTGTCGACTTCTTCGTGAGCATCCTATGGGTGAGCCTCCACAATCTTACTTGAGGTGGGAAAGACCTGACGATGGGCGCACAGTCTGTTCTGACCGGCTGGCAATGCCTACAACTGACAACGGGCGTGCTAAAGCGGTGGAGGGTCTACTATTCACCCTTTGCAACCCTCATCCGCCTCTTTGCTCTGCAGGGTACGTCGCGACTACCCATATACACTCTATCTTTCTGTTCATAGCACTGCGTTGTGTAGCGATTTGTTGGCCTGCCACCCATATCACGTTAACACTCCTCAACCACGAGCAACGCCCGGCGCTCTGTTGGGCAGTAATTGGAACGACGACATGCTATAGCCGGAGCATCCAGTTGTGGGTCACGTCGAACATAGGGCCGGCCCCTGCACCAGCCCCGCGCATCGCCCAGCCAACGTCTCCCTCACCTCTACGCCGATCACTCCTAGCAAGCGCGAGTGGGATGCGAGACGAATGGATCCGGTTGCGTCGCCGGCGCTGGGATTGGAACGAGGTCAATCGCAAGTGCGTACTGCCCGCCGGCGTAATCTACTTCGTTATGGCTTGGGCAGAAATGTTGAGGAGAGAATGGGAGGTGTCGCGATGTGGTTGATACCATGCTGCTGGGCTCGCCCATTAATTTGACGAATGGTACTGCTTCCTCTACCGATGTCGTGTGTCGGGGACATGTTACGCTGTAAACCACGGATATAACGTTCGCTCGTATTGCACGGATATCAGGTCTTTGATCCTGCATACCGCATGGCGTCGATGGCGCGCCAGTCGTATGCACGCCTGGGGACAAATAGAGCGATGCCGACGTGGCACGCCTACCGTAACGCCTCGAGTCCGTGGACTTCCGCTGTGGATGTGGTCAGCTTCTGTGGTGTAGCGCGAACTGGCCCCCCGCGCCACAGGATGCCCCAGAACGCGTGTACGGCTTCTAGCGCTGTGCTGAATGGTTCGATCTGTTAGGCCTCCCGAACGACGGGGGATCGTTCGTCAGCAGGGCACCCCTGGCGAAGCATGGTCCCAGGAACGGGCGATGTTCCAGCGTGAGGGTTGCCACATCAGGTCTAATGTGCGCGGTCCCCGCACAGCACACGAGTTGCTGCTGGGACTTGGTCGACCGGTGAAGGGCGGACATATCCAGTTCCGCACTTCGGGACCACCATTCTGGGGCAGCCGACGCAGTCGCAGGACTTTCCTTCATCTCCGAGCCGGCGGAACTGAGGGATCCATGCGGCACCCTACAAGATTGCTGCAAGAGGAGGTCGTAGTGTCAGTCAAATATGGAATGAGCTCACCACAGGAGCGGGAGAGCTAGCTATCCATCGGCGTCCGAACAACCGGACACACCTCAGTGGTCTTGCTGCCTCTCCGCGTGAGATAATGAGTGGTCTGCAGATGTTCGCTAGGGTACGGCACCCCAATACTTAGTCGCAATGCAGCATGGCCGACAGGACAACATGTCCGCCCGATCAGGCAGCACTAGTGTTAGCAGTGAAACACCGATCCTGGCTATTCCATGTGCTTGAGGTGTCAGCGTGAGTCAGTAATAGTGACATCCACGGCGGCCTTGCCTGAACAGGTCCTGGCAGTAAAGCCATCCATTTCCCCGTAACATCAGAACCGAGCTTGTTTGACATCTTGCTATAGTAACGGGACTCAAACGCGCGGACAAAATCCCAGGACTTCGTGGTGCCCGACTTATGACCGCGCTCCCGCGGTGTTGTGGACGGGCTCCGAAGCGGTGCACCTGACCGTCGGTGCACGTCGTGCTTCCCTGTTCATAAATTGCGACAAACTGAACGCACCGATTCCAAGCTCAGGTAGCTTGAGGCTGCTGCGAGCGTGTGGGGTTCAGCACCGAGACGAGAGGGAATACAGCGTTGGGGCCAGATATTGGGGTGAAATTCTAATGAAGAGGAGACGCTTAATGTCGATAAGACAGACTGAATGTACGGCACGAGTCGTTCGAAGGTGGGCAGAAGAATGCCGTTTCCGTGGTCAGTGGCTGTGTACTCGTGGAAGGTACATGGACGTACGTCAGAATAGAGCTACATGATCCTGCCTTCCCCGATCACCCATCTTGCGCGGCCCCGTGAGGAAACAGCTGGACACAAGTGGCGTGTTGCGTCTCCTTCAGTGCTGAGAACATGAGGAGCAATGTACGTACAGCACACTTCAGAGCCCCCGAGCCTTAGCTCAATGCCCACTGAGAGGCTTGCCTCGAAATCGGCTAGCGGCCAATAGTATGGTCTGCCAGGGTTGGTGTATGGACCGCCCTTCTGCTAGCACTTCCGCATACTGCATACAGTTACGACAGATGGGATGCCGAAGTTAATGAGTACCGTGAGGGAAACACAGGATACGTTTGAGAAGAATTGAGCTGGCACTAGCACGGACTCGGAGTGTGGGTATCTATTAGTGTTACTTCGGGAAACTATATTCCGGCCTCCACGGGCCGGCAGAGGGAAGGTTCTCAGGGTCTAGCATTCAATACTTATTCAGCATCCGAGTCTGCACAGGTCAAAGTCTCTCGGCCCACTCAACGCCCACGGGCACGATTCGACTACATGCAGCCTATCTCTGCGCTAATCGGCTTCGCTGACTCCTTTCACACCGACTTCTCGGATCGTCGGGGCTGCGAACATAGCACAGTTCATATCTGTTTCTGTTTTCCTGGCAGCCAGTCTCGACTAGATCAGGCGTACAAAGCTAGAATATTTAGCATCCCATTGCCTAATAATCTCGACTTAGTAGTCTTCCAGAAACGTTGGTGCGAGTTCCGTCCTGCAGCTCAGTCGGAACACCATGGAACTGACAACAAGGGCTCGAAAATGATCTGAGACGGCTGCTGCCCCGGCGCGCATACAGTACGTGAGTCTTAATGCTCTCAAAAGGAGTCTCACTTCCTCTTCTGACCTCAAGTGCGCCTGCGAGACGTTGACATCGCAACGACGGTGCTTCTGTATGAGGGAATTCGTGGCGCCATTTTGGCCTGACACTATCTCCTTTTTCGTCAACGGTTTAGGGGACTTCTGCTCCGTCCGTCCTCAAACACACGAGACGTTGATATCTCCGAGCGAGAAGCAAACAGATTCCATACATTCGTCCTCACGATTTGTAGGTATTGAGGCCTACGTGTCATGTCGCCGAGTGTCCACCACGAGCGGCTGCGGGCGCGTTCGTGACTGTGGTTATACGCTCATGACGAGTTGCTTTCGACACGATCATCCATATGGCATCCCAGTACTCCTTATCGATTGTCTTCTGAGATTCAATTATGTTGTTTGTACCCGCCAAGTCACAGCATATCAGCAGGCTGGCACCAGAACGCTGGTCCGAGCATTGGCGACGGACGCGGTGACAAATGGCGACCGCAGGCGCTCGCCAAAATAGTCAGGCCAAATTACATCCGACGACGAGGAGCAGGAGGAGCAGGAGAAATCCATTTTTTGTCAAGATGCCAGGAAGATTCCCAATGAATTGGAACGATACTTGTCGCCTCACCGGCCGTTACGAACACGTATTATGACAAGTTTGGGCATAAGGTATGGAAGTCCTCCACATGCAGCTGACGGACACTGGGAAGTATCAGCCAGGAACTGTTCGTCGTGTAGTTGGCACCGAGATCCGCGACAGGGAACTCAATGCTTCGCGTATATCCTCTCTGGATCACTTGAAAGCGAAGTAGAGATGTGGATCTATCTCTTGGATCGCAGCCGCACGCAATGAGTCCATTATATAATTAAATGGTTCGTCAAGGGCCGGATCTACATAGCTCCCTCGAATCGAGACTGCAACCATGGACAATCACCACAATGAGCTCACACAGTGCGTTGTTTCCCCCAAGTCATGTTCCCAAATATAGTATTGAAACCCGCTGCCATTCCAGTCGCGCTGAGTGTGCAGGGCCAGACCTTGATTATAGTTTCGTCGACGACCAAGCGACCGTCGGCACAATGAGTGATGTGCACAGATATGCAGGTGGGTTACGTTGAACACTTCTCTCTGAATTATTTGCTTACCACGCCGAGGCTGGCGGCAGGTGTTGAGCTTGTCGTGCCAGGCTTTGGAATCCATCCGTCCGAGGCCCTCCAATACCGTGGCGGAATGCAGCACCTTCCCTCGACACTACCGTACCATATCAGACAGTCTATCATGATCTACTGTCGTGCGATCACGGAGCCCTCGAGGATACTTGGTCAACAAGATCTCGAGATCGCGCAGCTCATCCACGCTCGCGTACAGCAGCTGGGAGGAGAGATGAGTTTTGATAACTTGGCGCCGAACGACATGCAGCCTCTATCTGACTCCGCGAGGAACATATCCGTGAGTGAGCATTCGACGCTGAGAGAGGGGCTGCTTACATTTTTAACCCTAGGTACCTCCCTCGCCCATTGGAAGCGAAGCGGATTTACACACCGTTTCTGCCGAATTCCACATCAAGTGCCTTTACGATGGGTGCGGCCGTCCCATACAATCTACGGACACCAGGGACATTGCCTCGCATTTTGAGGCTTACCACCACCGCGATTATGCCGAAGCCGACAACAACAGAGCTGATGACGGCCAGAGCGAAACCTTGCTCTGCAAGTGGGAGCACTGTCCTCGCGAGACCCAACTACTCAAAAGATCGTTGGTCAAACATATCAAGCACGCACACCTACGCCAGGGGCGCAGAGTCTCGTGTATCAACTCTGCCCTGGGCTGCTTGAAAACCTTTTCACGCCGCGACGCGATGGTCCGACATGCAAAGGAATGTCGTTGGGGACGCCCCGCGGACAACGTTTCCCGCGTTTCCCAAACCGAGTAGACTCTGGTAAGCAATGGAATCGAACGTTGGTCAGCTAGAGATGAATGTGCTCATCGTATAGCGGCCCCCAGGTAGACTCAACATATGCTTTGTTTTAGTTATTGCTGCCAAGAGTGCCGTTCGAGTATGCAGTATCCGTGTATAGGTCACCACGTACGGATCATATTACATGCTCTTGCTGTAGAGAACGGTGTTCGCTGTAAGTCGAGGTTCGGTGAGTGGTGACTACGCGATGAGTGTTCCGAACTTTCATTTTGAAGCTCCGAGTTAATATTTGCCGGCGAACTCCATAATAGCATTGGCTGTCCTAGTACACTGTGGGCTCATAGTCGACGTCAGCACACAGCTTGGGTTGGTTGTGTCGGGCTTGCTTGCCGCATATTTCCATCCACCATACTCTTCAGCACCTCCGACTGGGCGATTACTTGCATCCCACGTATCATATTCATCGACTCACCTCGCGTTCCTAACCACAGCTCGCCCAACGATACGTTATGAGTAGTCCAAGGATGGTATATAGGCCCTGTAGAGCCAACGACCGAGTCCCGAAGGCGTCCTGAGCGACGCGAAAAGGAACAAACTCTCGGAAGCGCGACGGTGATACGTTTGCGGTCGACTTGACATATGACCACAGTGGTCCAATTCATCGAGTTCGGAACCACGGATCCCCGCGACCGCTCTTGTTCTCGAACTCCCTTGTCCTCAACCCCTTGCCCTCAACCACCATGCACCAGGGACCTCGAGCCATCCGCCACCGGCCGATCCTCTCATTCAGTGCCACTGAGACAATCCTCGACTGCTCACTTGGGTAGCACCCTAGGAGCTCAGCATACGTTGAATCCTGGCTACACGCAATCCGTCACTATTCATTGCACCGACAGTCACTGTTCGAAACCCCGAGCGGTTGGAAGCCCCGCCATGTGCACCATCATCCATCGTCAACTACGAGGTCAAAATTTCCGTTACGATGCTGGATGGGTTCACCCCTACACTTCCACACAAACGATGGGGATTCAACGAAAGTCAAGGGGTGGGCCGTGAGAGCGGTAGCAGATCTATCACGCACCAAGAACGAGAGCCAGGGTACTGGTCTTGGGTATGGGGTATCCAACAAAGGCGATATGAGCTCCAAGGGAAACAGTCCCCTTTCTGAACAAAGTGCGTTCCCCACTCGGTCGTCCTCGCTGTACCTCAACATCATGACAGGACGATAGTTTGAAGCCCAACCGACGGGCTCATGGAGGACGCTATACTACACTCCGGAAAGGAGGGAATCCCATGCTACTCTTTGTCTCGCGCGTTGAGACGAGGATCCGCAAAGACGTGCGTCAAAGTCCTGACTATGAGCACGGTACGCTTTGGTCAACGTGTCTCGGACACCCAGGTTTGGACCTCGGGCAATATCCCGAAAGGCTGGCAGATGCACTGCCAGCGTGTCAGAGGGCTCGCCGCAGTCTGTGGGCAGGTAGACGGTGAGCATTACCTCCGATATGAAGCATCGAAGCTGACCTTGACAGATTACCGCCAATACTTGAAGCTATCGTACACGCGCAGTACGGCAGCTATCAGCAAAGCATGCAGACACGGCCTCATGAGCGTGCATTCGGCACCATATGCTCTGCTCAGACCGCCGGTGCAGATGCATCTTCGCGTGTTGGACCCCGTGGAATAGCCGCCGTGTGCCTCGGCGTGGAGCCTGAGTGAGGAGGGCTTATCGCTGAGCCTGCGGAAGATATGCGTCACGTTTGTTACATTGCAGAGTATGATATCCACACACGCTCTGATTACAGTAGTGGCAAATCATGTCTAATCCGACATACGCAGCTGTAGGCCGGGGGCACCATCGCTGTGATCACTGCGAGCGTAAGTGCCGCTTTTAGCCGTGCGCTTCCGGATCTTGGGGGCTGAGAAGTCGCTATAGAACTGTTAACGGCACCGCACGCCGCTATCAACATTTGCCGAGGAGTCTCCTTACTCCGTTGAGCCGGCGAAACATCGATGGCGCTCGAGTGCCAGCTTCGCGCTCGGACGACACAAGACATTGCGTTGATACCCAGAACTCACCGGGGCTGAATCTTGTCCCTTGAATACAAACCCATCGAGGCTCCGCCGCAAGCATATCCGCCCTGACCTACCGCGACGCGGAATGGAACGACTCGGTGCACACAACATATGGGCGCTTGTATCGAGGATGACGCTAGAGATTCCGCAACACGCCAGGCAACGTGCCGTACTAGAACGAGTAGGCACGCGGATGAGTCATTTCCACGCTTGTCTGTGGGCGGCAGGGAGGATCTGCGGTGCGTAGAGTTTGCTCTTTGTCAGTTGAGGGCATGGAGTAACCGGAGTTGACGAACCACGAATGAGGATCCGCGACGATGGCACAGGAGTGCAAAGTGATCGATTCAGATCGAGAAGGGGTCCACAACGTCGATCAATGTGCAAACAGATCTTGGCCCAATCTTACGATGTCGCCACGTCGCGCGGACGAAAGTTAAGCAGGCCACAGAGCGCTTCGCTGCCTTTCGCGTCTTGCGCTCTTGCGTGCCTTGGTTCACGGCGCGAATTGAAGGGATTTGGTATAAAACGTCGTCAAGGACATCTTGAAGTAGCAAACACCAGCCTTTGCTGCATTTCATGTATATCTATCTCCATACGACAATTGGAGGCAAACGTGAGGATCGACCACGACTCGCTCAACAAGATAGTCTGCGCAAGACCTCAAAGACCGGGCAATACTTATTTTCACAGTTAACCGGTTCCCGGCGACTTTTCCGGGGAAGACGTCTTGGGCGTCTGAGTTTGACGGGCTGGGCTCCACTCGTTGGGGATTAACAAGAGTATCAATTGAACGGGCGTGCCAGTATGTCCTGAAGTCGGCGGTGGGCACGTATCACACGATGATTTACTAGGGTACTCTAGGCGAGAAGATAGGCTGGTGCGAATCCGGCCTGTTCCACTTTTCACCGCGTGTCACGCTGAGTCAGCACAGACGCCCACGTAAGTGCGTATCCCGCCGCTATTTGATTGTTGTTGAAGTCCACTGACACTAGCAGAGCAGCCACTGATCACGGCCCGAGCATCGCAGTAAACCTCTGCAATTCGACCTACCGGGGACGACCTCACCTCCCTTCACATCCGCATACTCTTGGCTCGTATCAGACACCAAAGTAGCGGCCAAATCAATGGCCACAGAGACCCCACTATAAATCGCTGAGATTGGACGGGCGTAGGACGGGCGATACAACTTCACAATATACGTGCGTTTCATTTTTACAGCCGCCTGCGTCCAAGCCATTCCTAAGTGAGCATCCACAGCCTATACTCGCGGGACGAAATGGGACTACACGGCCGGTGGTACGCTCGCTCTGCAAGCGAGGCAATGAAATTGGACTGGGGGAGCGGAGGATTGCGGTCAGACGAGGCCTAGAAATTGACGGAGCATATAACGTTATTGGCTGGCCGCGTCCTTGAACAGATTGGATAGCCTGCTACCAGTCGAAGGCCCAGAGCGGCGTGCGTGCACGCTATTCTGGACATCTTCATTAACGGCTAGCATGGGCTTCCATATCTTGCCGCTTCTGCGAGAACTTGCTCCCAAACGGCAAGTCTAGGCTGCGGTATCGGGTATCTTCTCGGTCTACAAGTGCGTCTTGATCTATCTGCGCTGGAAACTCACTTGTCAGTCTAGAGTATTCTATCGTGGCTTCTATTTCACGGTGGGTAGGCCAGGCCGTAGAACGTAGGCGGAATGCCATTAGGGGAGGACGTATCTCGAGTGCGAGTCTGGGTCGCAACGCGCGCTCGGTCAAAAGGCCACATTGGTCTCGGTAGCAATGGCTTTTATGAACCTGGGAACGGGCTTAGACCGTGGCTATGTCCAGAAGATTCTGTGATTGTCATGTACATACTCGAGGAGGTAAAGCCATGGACGAGAGGGGGTCGAGACGTCACGGATTGCGAATTGCGGTAGCGGATGTCGCCGCGACGCAACAGATGAAGTCCCAGTGATCAGTCATGTCCAGATGTTGACTAGAAGACCAGGTTTCATTCTGTACGAGAGAACAGATGGGCGAGCCGTTGCGGCGCCGCTGCTAGGAGTGAGCTGTCCAGCTGCTATTGGCCCATGAGACGACCCATCAGAGCGAAGTGTTGGTTGCTGAGCAACTCGAAGACCTCTCAAAGTACAAGGCCATTGATTCATTCAAAGAAGATGATGCAATGTAGAAGTGGGCTGGCCTGAGAAGGGCTGTCTGTGAGAGGTACGACCGCGGGCCTGAGAGGTCTGTATTTCGCCGTGTTACGCAAGCCTGGATGATTGCTGGCGCTGAGCCCGGGCCTTCGCAACGCGGTCGCAAGAAATGAATTCGCCAGAGAAGGTGCTCCTCGTGAGATCCAGGGTCAAGCATAGATCTTGCGATGTGATTTGCAAAGGGATATCTCAATGACCGGCTTCACCAGGGAAGACGATGATGGGCGAGCTCAGGCCAGTCCATATAAGGTAATCATAGTATACCAAGTTACGACCTTCGCGAGGCGCGCGGTTTCATTCTTCGGCTCCGAGCTTCCTGAACCAGTGCGCTGCACACCTGCTCTCTCCGTGTCGGTCGTCACAACCACCACGTTTCTCATGCACCTGATATACATTGGAGTACGGCACACCGCGGACGGGCCGAAAGACAGCGACAGCACTTGCATCTTGCCGGAGCAAAATAACATTCCTGACCAAGGCCGCAACGCGGACCACCCTCGGGCAGCGAGCTGGCAATGGACCAGTGGCCCAAGCACTCGGGGACTGCGCATTGATCTAACACTGCCTGCGTGTACACATGTGAGTAGCTACTTACGAGAAATGACGCGAAGATACGCCACGACGATGCTATTGATAGACCCTCTCTCCTGCCAGCAAACCCTTGACCACATCGCGGACTCGCGCTCGAACGGTGTGTGCCAGTGATGGTCACTACACGCCGGGCGCGTTGCAAGCTCGATGAATAACCAGACCCAGTGGTCGATTCTATGCTTCTGCGCCACTCCCGAGGCTGAAGGGACCTCATCGCGCCCAGCGCTGGTGTGCCTCTGTTTTGTCCTCAGTCCTCATTCGTGCACCAGGCTTCTCGACCACAATGGGTGGGTGACGTGCCGGAACGAAGATGCCAATTTGCAACCTCTCATGCCGTTCGCTCATGGTATGAGCGGTCACGAATCTTGACCCGATTGCACCCATCCTGCCAGGCGCGCGGTCGGGCTCTCCATTGTCCTGTCCTCACGTCGTGCCTGTACTGTTTCACGTTCACGTTTTGATGAATCCAAGTAACATCCTCGAGCCAGATCACTCGTGTGCTTCTTCTGTCTTCCCTCAGCCTTGACTACCGTCCGTCACATCAGTCTGCGGACGTGCATGCCTTCAACCTGCCAGTGCAATCTAGCGTGGAATATGGCAGGACCCTGGGATCTTGGCACAGGGTATTGCGGCCGGTCTTCTCTCGTGTCTCGGACGTAGCGGAAGTAGATATGCGTCGTACATGGCCGGCGGAAGTGCGATAAAAAAAGGTGCGTGTTCAACGAGGTCGTGGCTGTTAGGTACAGCCGAAGAGAAGAGTGTGCTCGGGACGAGGAAGTCATCAACGCTGCTGACCGGCGGGACAGCGCTGTGTCTACTCAAGCGCTGCACGAACCAGGTGATCGACACGCTCTCATTTCCAGTCTCCCGCCGGCAGCCGTCATCTCGATGTTTGGAACGGCGCTCTTTGCCACGCGGTGCATTGGAATGTCGAGGAGAATATTCAAGGCACTGCGGCGGCGCTCTAACCTTATCAATCTTTGAAGATCCCATCCCTCGGCCGGAGTCGGCGCTGGTATGCTTCCTGAACTATTGTATATGTCGCATTTCTTTATGGCTCTTGGCCAGACTCCAGAGGCACAGCAACACCTAGTGGTGCAATGATGTGTGGATGAGCATGTCAATGACAACGGTTCGTGCTGTATACTGCCGCTGGGCGTGGTGCGGTTCGTGGTTCCGTCCCCGTGTCGCCGGGCCAGACATCGCTAACGCAGGCAAGTGGGCGAATTTGCGGGGCACAGCGTCTCAAGGCAACGCGCTAACCTATGCAGATACTCAATACAGTATTTCACCGGATCAGGAGAACACGCACCGAGGACTACGATACCGAATCTCGGGACTCATCTAGATAACGTCGCCCCACGCTTCGGCTTGGTGCGTCCACCAATGTTCGCCGTACGAAGGAAGGAAAATATGCAAATATAAACCCCAGGGCAATCCTCATTACTCGGTGGTACGCTTCCCCACATCCTGGGCCGCCTCACTGCTCCCGGCTGCCTCTGCACCCCCTCCCCACGCCAGTTCAAACAGCCCCTTGCTGCGATGTCGGACTCCGTTATGCCTGGGTACGTCAGCCTCGAGCATGCATATTCAGTGTCGTCAACTAAACGTTTGCGTCCGATAGCGACGTGCACTCAGACGCTTTCTATTTGAATCAATATGTGACCTATCCGCACCCCAACGTTCCGGCTGCGGAGCACTCGCTAGACCTCGCCAGGATACCGCTTGTTATGCCGCGGTGCGGCCCAAACCTAGAGATATTCCGCAGCGACGTCTACTCTTGCGTCGAACTGGAAAACACCCCCATTGCTGAAAAGATAACAGAGCTGCTCGCCTTGTGGGTCAAGATGAGGGCAGAGGGGAGGTTGTATGATGCGACGCCCCCACCCACTACCTTGTCATCTCTGTCTGGTTCTTCTCAGGAACCCAGCCCAGTGCGTCATGGACATGCCCTTCTCCTTTCCCCGTGCTCGCCGAACTTTTGATTCACAGGTCGATGCTTTGCGCAATGACCTCGACAACGCCGGTGGCAACACCTGCAAATGGAAGGGGTGCGGGCGCCCTCTCGAGGTCACTCCCAGAGGCATCAAATCGCACATCCTTGAGTGCCATCATGCAGATGTACCGGTACCCGTGGGCGAGTGGGAGACTTCCAACGCCAAGGTGACTTGTCGGTGGTCCGAATGCAAGACAGTACTCTACGCGAGGAGCATTCCCAAACATATCACCGGAGTTCATTTCACCTCCAGTGCTGTCAAGTGCCCTATCGAAGGGTGCGACGAGTCGCTGTCTAGGGGAGACGCTTTGAAGCGTCACATGAAGCAAAAGCACGCACAAAAGTAATGTCGAGTAGGTTACGGAGTCTTTCGCCTGTGTTGAGTCGCGCCGCTAACAGTGCATCGTCAGACATCGCCAACAACGAGGACACTACGCCCTATACCCACTGCATCCCGGTGATACGAACGTCGTCACGGATTTGGACATCTAGTACCCTTGGACTCTGTTGTTTTGATTGCCTTCCTGCCCAGCCCAACTCTTTAGTAGTGTAGTATTCGATATATTGGTAGCCTTAGCCGCAGTGTTGTAGCATCCCCTAGTAGTGTAGCCCTTCCTTTCATTGCCCGCATCTTCATTCGTATCTCCATCGTAGCTGTACGCGGGTCTGCACAATTCGATGATTGAACACCTTCCACAATGCACACTGGGTGCTCCCTTCGATGCCACGTCTATAGCTCCGAGTATCAGGAGTTCAATGACTTTCAGATCGTACTTTGGACTCGAAGCTTGGCGTGTAGCCTCGGGCATATTATAATCATATACCGCTATCATCGAGACATCATCGCTCACCCCTCCGCTCCTCCACAACCGCGTCCATCCATCTGAACACCACTGACTCGAGCATATCCTCCCATGCCCCCTCCTGCCGAGCGACCATCGGGGCGTCAAAGACGATAGGTTCCTCGGTCGAGTTGCTCGGGAATCGGACTTGCGAGGGCGATGGTGACACTGAGGGCGTACCAATGTTGGAGGGGGTCGCCGTACCAGGGGTCCTGGGTGCGTTGGGCTTTCCCGGCGCTGAGATCGGAAGGAGGTATCGTAACTTCAGAGCCCTGGTCACAGGAGATGAGTACTGCATGTTATTGACTGGACGGTATCAGCTTACGCAGCCCAGAGGCGGAGATTGTCCGTGCGCCTGAACGTCCAGCCTCGCTTTCCCTTCTCACCCTCATGCTCTACGCCGGGAGACTGCGCCTCAAGGGTGATGATGTCGTGGATGGCATCTCTGCTCACGAAGCCCCATGGTTTCCGCGATTTGCGCACACCCACATTGTACGCGACACAGAGCAGCTGGCCAGAAGAGAGAGCGTGCATTAGGCTCGACCGATCGGGTGGCGGATTCGGGAGTTGTGGAAGGAGGTTGGCCGGGAGTAACGCGACCAACAGCGCATGCAAACGACCTGAGGGACCTGATGAATGACGCGAACGCATTGTACGATAAGACACCTACCGAGGGGATTACCCACAAAGGTAGACCGCTTCGCCCACTCTGGCAGCTCGTCATCCTCAATTGCATCCTCCTCCGTGAGGGTCTCCATCTCTTCTGGCTCCTCGGTGACGACCATATCGCGCATGGTGTCGAGTAGGCCTGTTGAAACCACCCTACGCGACGCTCTTCTCGATGCCGTATCGCTAGATCCAAGGCTGTCCATAGAGCTTGCCCTACGGCCTTCCTTGAGCTTCCGTTCTGCACGTTCCCGCTCTCGTATCCAACCCCGCTTCCCGCCCTGCACACCTCCGAAAAGTACTTCGTCTACAGTGTCAAGATATCTCGACACGACTTCACGCTCGCGTGCGAGGTCCGCGAGGCGCATGTCCTGCCGGTACAGCCATCCGCCACCGAGGACAAGGCGTTCGTCCCACCGCTCGCGCTTCTCGCGTTCCTCGTCGCTCAGGTCGTGCGTCTCTTCTTCATCCTCCCAAACAGGGACCGGTTTCCTACTCCCGCCGACCTCAATGAACGCGATCGAAACGGATGTATCGCCGTCGTGATCGAAGAAGTCTGGGGAAGTGTTTCGAGTGCTGGGATCGTTCTGCTCAGGGGAAGATGTCGAGCCGTGATCGCTCTGGGCATCATACGCATCGTGCTCAAGCGGGAGACGCGCAGTCTCCTCAAGGTCCCGCAAAGCTGCGAGCACCTCGAGCGCGCCTCGCCGGATTCGTGTCAGTTGATCTGAGGCTGCGTCGGGCTGAGAAACGCGTCGTCGTGGTGGGGGCACGCTCGACAGGCTCTGTGGTCGGAAGTGGGTTTGGAGCATCGGGGTAGCGGAGTCGTCTGGAAGTGATACAAGGTAGTTTCTGACTGTTCGCACGGCGCGTGTGGTCGTCTTCAGAAGATCGAGGACGTCGAGGTGTTCCCCAGACTTGCTGCCTGCTCCGAGCAAGCTAGGACCTTGGTCCTCTGCCGAGTGCAGTTCGCCATCTAAATGCCACCCGGCCGCGACCGCACTCAAATCCTCGATGACCCCCGGACGCAGGTTCTCCGGGTCCGTCTCAAACGTCTTCACATATGGTGGGAAGGAGGGCTGGACGATCTGCGGGATGGCGGGAGACGGCGGAAGCTCGAAGTCGCGCACTTGCTGGGAGAACGGGCGGATATGGAGTGTCGACGGGCCACCAATAGCGGGGACCATGCCGCTGTTGGGCTTGTTGAGCGGACTCCACGCCCGCATCAGCGCACGCTCGACTCACCCGGGAACCCAGCACTCACTTGCTTTCCGCCGCGATCCCGGACTTTGTGAAATAGTGCTGGAGGTGCTCGATACTCCCCAACGCCATCACGCTCTCCCGCTTCGCTGCGCTGCGACTGAACGGCTTCTGTGGTTTGTTTGCGGACTTCATGTGAGGATAGAAGGCGACTTGTCGCGGACCCCGCGACGGTGCGCGCTCGGCGGCATGCTCGCCCTCCGGCCGTGGAGCGTCTGCCGGAAATTTGAAAGTTGGTTCGGACTGGGAGGTATTCATGTTGCGTGGTATATGGTGGTCGTATGTGAGCAGTAGAAGGCGAGAGCGGGCGTGAACATCAATGCAGGAGGAGAGCAGGCCTCATCGCGGGGCAGGTGTGAAGCGGAGATGATCGACGAACCCTACGTACCCGCGAGAATCGCGTGCCTCATCAGCGACCCGATCGGTCGATGCACTCTCACTCCGACATCTCGGGTCGTCTGCATTTACGTTGTTACTCTACGCCAGCAGTCTCAAGTGAGCGATGATGATATCATTATAAGACTAACTAGATGTAAACAACCGAATCGCATAGCAACATGCGATGTCACAGTCCATGTCTTTTTGGCCGTAGACGACGCGATAAATACCCTCACATCATACTCCGCGCGATCTGGTTCAGCTGCCCAGCCATCTCTGGGTAGTTCTTCATGAACTCTACCTGCGCCTTCGTCGCCTGTACGCCGCAGTCAGACCGAGATGCAATTCAAGGTCCATGAGGATCACTCACGAATTGGTAGGTGAGAGCGTTCATGAGCTCCGGTTCCGTTCTCGCGAGTTCTGCCTGGCGCTCGAACATCTCCATCGCAACATCGATCTTGCCCTGCTGTAGGCTGAGCTGTGCCAGTGTCGCGACGGCAGCTTCACACTCCGGGTCGGCCCGCAAAGCCTCTTGGCAGCATCGCTCTGCCGCACCCACGTCTTGCTTCCACTGGTACAGTGCTAAACCCTTGTTGACTTGAGGGAGAACGTTGATGGGCGGCGGTCTGGGGCAAACGGTGAATTCATGTGGGTTGCGGGTGACAGTGACACGCACTTCGGCCGCTCGTTCTCAATCTCGATGGCACGGTCAAACTTATCCACAGCTTCTTGGAAACGCTGCTGATCAAGCAGCAGTTCCCCACTGTCACCGGCGTCAGCACTCGCCTCGAGCTGCGGATCTCCAACAAAACTCACTAGTAGTTGTGCGGCTCGCTCCGATGCGGGAACGCCTTCAGTGTCCGCCTGAACGTAGCCATGCTATTCGCCAAGTTGCCCGCTTTGTACTGCGCAACTGCGAGCTGTATGTGGCTGAATACAAACTGGTCGTCCAGCTGCGTCGACTTGGTGTAGTTCTGCGCAGCCTCCTCGAACTCATTCATGATGAACAGGACTGCACGCGCACATGACTCAGTCGCCCATCCCCAGCTTTCCCCGACGAGCACGGACTACGCACCTTGCCCACGGTGGTAGTAGATATCCGGGTCGTCGGCGTTGTGCTTGATCGCCTCCTCGAAGCAGTCAAATGCCTTCTTCGGGTCACCCTGCTCCATATAGACACTGGCGATCTTGACCCATGTTTGCGTCAGTGACGGCTGCAGGTCGATCGATGCGAGGAAGTCCTCTTTCGCCCCAGCGACGTCCGTCATCAGGAACCTAGCACCCACAGACAAGCGGGAGAAGGTCAATCATGAATGGAAAGCAGTGTGCCACCTCACGTACTTGAAGGTGCCGCGCAGGTTGAGTGCCTCCGCCTTGCCCGCGTCGAAGGAGATGCCCTGCTCAATTGCATCGTTGACGAAGCTGAGACAGTGTGCATAGTCGCCTGCAGACAACGCCTCGAAGGCCAACACAAGGGTTTGGTCACCCTGCGAGGGGGATTCGGGAAGAGTTGGCGGTTGGCCTTGGAGCGTATGAGCAAGAATACGTAAGAAACAAGACGCTGTCGTGGACTTACGAGGGCGGAAGGCACCGAAATATGCAGATACGAATGTTTGTGAAGGGAGGCGCCGCTCACGACCCTGAACACTTGGCTCAGTGGGTGTTCGAAGGTTGGGAGGGCGAGCGGACATACTGCAAGGATTGCCTGGGCCCTCTCGCCGGCAAGCTTCTTGAGGACACGCTCAACCGACTGCGCTGCCGCCTCGTTTTGGAACTTGTTCAAGATGGTCGCCGCAGTGTAGTCTGCATGGTGTGAGATACGTCTGCTGACGAGAATCCACAGCCGTCACATACCCCGTAGAGCTTCTTCGTGACGGTCCAGCGCTTCGAGAGCAGTTGCCCGTCTGTTCAGGGCTTTGGCGTACGTCGAATCGAGCTTGAGTGCCTCGTCGCAGTCAGCGAGGACTTTCTCGTACTCTGGCGGAGTCAAGTTGATGTAACATGCTGCGCGGTTGCTGTAGAATACGGGCTCGGGCTTGGGGGTGACGTCGATTGCTCGCGTGTATAGGTCAATGGCGGTGCTGAATTGACGACTCGCGTAGGCAGCATTGCCCCGCGCTTTCAGTGCAGCAGCAGCTTTTGACCGCTCCTAGACCGAGAATGAGGAGCGGAACAATAAGAGACCAAAAGTAAACGCACCTCGAGGGGCATGCGAGCAATGTCCTCAGCCGAGAGTCTTACATCCTCTGACGCATCGTCACGACCTCCGACGGCGTTGGGGTTAGACCGAGAGCTCACCTTCCTCGGACACCGCCGTCTTGGGAGCACGCTCTTCAAGGATAGGACCGTCCTTGTCCTTCACCGTCTTGCGCTTCTTGCTCTTCTTCTTGTCCTTCTTGCGCTCGCCCGCCTCCGCATCCCCGTTCGCTCCTAGCCCGCGTGACGTGGAGGCATAGTACGCAACTCCACCGATAGCGACGACGGCGGCAGCGGCTCCTATGAGCACTGCACGCCGGTTCTCGGAGACGAAGGATTGGACGCGCTCGACGACGCCCTGCGACGTGGAGGAGGAAGACATGACGGGGGGACGGTGACCTGCGTGCCGACCCGCGTACGCCATTTTCGAGGGCCGTGGGTGCCCATCAAACTGGGGTTAGGGGTTGCGCTCCTTTTCCCGCTCGCTGAGATCCACGACGAGATCTACATCTGCTTACTGGGTTAAGGTCTTCGCACTTCCCCGCTTGCTATCATCCGCTTGTCCTCGACTTCATTCATGCATACGAAATACATATAATGGAACCTACATCTACATTCGCTGCAAGTGGAAAAGAGGCGATCACTCAGACTATCGACCTCCACGACGTTCCCGACGAGCTATCACCAGCAGAATTGGAAGAGTACTATGATATCGAGCGTACAGTAGAGTATATTCGTCAGGGTGACTACAAGAGGGTGAATGCAACACATCTCAACAAATACCTCAACATCCTGACACTCTTACTTTATAGATTGCTCTCCAATTCCCGGACGAGCTGCTGCGTGACTCTGTTCCCATCTTCCGACGTCTGAAGGCAAGGCTAGGGGAAGGTCGTGAACTTTATGTCCTTGCTGATACATCTTACGGAAGGCAAGTGTCTTGGTTCCATCTTGCTCAACTCGCTCAAGGAGACCCAGCTGCTGCGTCGATGAGGTTGCTGCTCAACATGTAGACGCAGACGCTGTCGTTCACTATGGGCACGCATGCATGAGCCAGTAAGCGGTGTGTTACTATCCTGAAGGACACATCTGAAAAGAATAAGCGCGTCAGGACATCTCGGCTTCCCGTCATATATGTGTTTGGGAAGAAGCAAATAGACCCTGCGGATTGCGTCGGGAAATTACTACAAACATATGGTTCTGACACATCCAGAGACAATATCGTTCTCCGACTTGATGTCGCATATAGTTACAAAGCCGGTAAATCCCTACTCTGTCGTTCACACCCTCTGTGTATTGACGATGACTACAGACGCGATTCTTGAGAGGTTGCGTACAGCTCTCCCGGAACACACTAACATAGTCTATTCCCCCATACCGACCATGACTTTCCCTCCCAAGCAACTGGGTGGCTCTGATGAAGTACCCCACGATGAAACGGAGCAGGAAATAGACCCAGAGAGCTCCATTATCTTCTACGTTGGAGGCGAAAGCTTGACCCTAACGAACCTTCTCATGACGCACGCATCATATCAGGTTAGCTGCGATCTCCATGCGGACCTCATATCACTCCCATATCATGGGCTATACAGGTGTATTCGTACGACCCCAAAACAAAGACATCACGACTGGAGTCGGCACGAACAAACAAGCTCCTCATGCGCAGGTATGCTGTCGTCCAAAAGGCGCGTGACGCAGACGTTTTCGGCATTCTAGTCGGGACACTCGGTGTAGGTGAGCAACTGCACGTTGTGTCCATCGAGTGGGGTATTGAAACACATCCAGCATCCTACCTCCCGCTGATCTCGCATCTCCGGAAGATGCTCGCGAAAGCGCGCAAGAAGAGCTACACGATCAGCGTCGGGAAGTTGAACCCCGCAAAGCTTGCCAACTTCCTGGAGATCGAGTGTTTCGTCCTCGTCGCCTGTCCCGAGAATAGCGTCATTGAAGCCAAGGTCAGCCAAGCCGCATAGTTTCTGTTTGCGTCCTCGAACATAGTGTATAGGACTTTCTACGCCCAATTGTTACTCCCTACGAGCTGGAGGTGGCCCTGCGTGCCGAACAAAGTTGGACAGGACGATACGTCCTGGATTTCGACCGGGTCCTTTCCGAATATCATAAACATGAAGAAGGTATGGAGGGTACTCACTTTCATCGGATCGCGCTGCTCATGTTGTCTTTAGAGGATGTTGTGCACGGTGATGAGGAAGACATGGACCAACCCGTCTTCTCGCTGACATCGGGAAAATACCGACAAGCAAAACGTTATGGTGGTACGTATCCGGCGCTTTCATTCTTTGACACGTATCGTTGCATCTACCTTCTTATGCCGATACATCTAGCCTCGCGAACATCGGACCAACAGCAATCTACCAACTCGTCGGCCGTAGTACTCAGGAACCAAGATGGCGCGGTGGCCGTACTCAAGGACAGTGCAGGGGGTACGTGCGCCCTAAACGACTACGCTCACTTCAATAACCGTCGCCTAGGACAATTCTTGCAGGATCGCAGCTTCCGCGGATTAGAGGCAAGGGTAGGCCAGGACGCGCCGAGCATCTTGGAGCAAGGGCGAAGTGGTATCGCGAAAGGTTATGCAGACGACCACCGCTCCCAGTAACAACCACTATATTGGCGACAAACTCCATCTCCTGCTATGACACATGAACGTACGTTGTCTTCGGACATGTACCGCGACGATGTCAAGGCTTCGCATGCGTCTTCTAGACGCAGTGCTTGCGAATGTCCTTCCTGATCGCGTCTATTGGTCCCTTGCTGATATCTACCGTCTTCAGTGAGCTGCGGCGAATGTTTGCGTCAGCCTTTCTATTCGCACAGACTCCTTTGACTCCTTGAGCGGCTGCACACGCAGCAGTTGGTGTGAATAACTCATATGCGTGATGTCACGCAGCCACCGACGCGTTCAACTTGAACTATCGCAGGCGCGTAACGTCGCGCGCGCGTACTGCGCCTCTTCGCGACGATGAACACTTTTGGATGTATACTGAATATAGCTGCTGCTCATCCACAGTCTGAAGCCCAATGGATGCGGCTTTGCGGCGGCGACAGCAACTGTGCTCTGGCGGTAACCTGAAGGTGCCCGCGGCGCAATGAACACAACATGCATGCAAAACGCGACCACAGAAGACGAAGGCAACATCCACAGGCTAGTTGGAAACTATCCGCGGTGAGTACCATGATTCCGCCGGAAGAGGAAATCACCTTGCCAAAACCGGCTGACGTCGATCGTTGCAGAACCAGCGGCTGACAACGATCGGGGCAAAACGAACGAATGGCAGTGAGGGTGGCAGACTGTTTGCATCGCCAAACAAACCAGCCCGCCCTGGGACATAAAAGGCGGGGCGGACGCACCTTCGAGTCTCCATCTCCCTTGACCCTCGACTACCATCATCTCAACGGTGCCCTTCCGTCCCCCACTCCTCGGTACGCATACCCTGCCTTGCAGCATGCCTCATCTATACTGTGCTCCCCCCTCTAGGTGAGTAGTCCCTCTAGGTAAGTAGTCCCTCATCGAGGTGAGTAGTCTCTCAATGGCAGACACCATCTTCTCTGACGATAACGACGGCAGCTCGATCGGACAACGTAAGTCGTCTCCTTCAACCCCATGCCCGTCGTCGGCTGGCCCGCGACGCGGCATTTCAATCTCAAACCCTCGGCGCCCCTCGTTGCCTCCCGCGGCGCGGCGGGCGTTACCCCCCTCCCCCGAACCACTTCGCCCCGCGTGAAAAGGGACCAGTCTCCGGCGGCGAGGTTGCATCTCCAGTACTTGCAGTACCTGGAGGTGCACGCCGGGGGCGCCGCAGTCTCCGGACGGAGTTGCACTATGGGGATCAGGGCTTGCGCCCGGTCTACCGGTGCATGGTGCACACATTGTGAGCGCCCGCCGATTACGGGCTGCGTGGTCACCGAGGCACTGGCGTAAACCCCCCACTTTTATTGGGTGCGGGGGCAAACCCAGATGTCTAGCGCGGCCCTGTTGTGCTAGGGAACGGAGCGCTGTTCACTTCAAAAGGGCATGGTGAGCGGTGCTCCGGGTGAAGGCGAAGGCAGAATTGTGAGTACTCTTGCCTGGTGTATGCCCGGATGTCCCCACTGAGCTCTGCTTGTCAGGCCAAGCCGGATCAGAAGAAAAAGCCTAAAGATGGTGATACAAGAAGCCGTCCAAATCCCCAGGGGCCCCGAGCGGGACAACTGGCCCGGCACGTGAGGACGCGTGGAACGCACACAGCTCCTGGTCTGGGTAGCTCGCTGCTGGTCAGCGGGACTCGGGGGCAGTGAATGCCGCCCGCGGGTGCTCGCTCGCATTTGTCGAGTCGGGTGACGTTGAGGCTGGCTAGCGCACCTCGGTGCCGGGTTGGGGGACGTCGCTGTGGCCTAGTGGGGCAAGCGGCGTCCTCGCGAGGGTAGCCCGTAAGTCCATTATTTTGTCAGTGAAGAGCCGTCGCTGATTCGAAATACTATCTCTTTCATTGTCCCCCCTCTCCTTCAACGTCATTCTCGCCGCTCCTATCACTTTGCCTCTGAAACATTCTTGCCCGAGCCCCCTGCCATCATGGTACCCCATGCGGATCGGCGCACGCAAAGTCAGTCGAACATGTAATGACCCTGACCCTATTTTGTATGCATTTGTGGTTCAGTCCCGTGTCAATATAATGGAGGCTCATACCAGGTATGGCTAATTCACTTATGTTCATAGTGTGTCTCGGCATGCTACTCTGTGGTCTCAGTCAATTTCACGGAGTTCATGGTCTTTGAGCAGAGGTGTGTAGAAGCTTCCACTGTTATGTCTGTTTAACACATCCTCCACACTCCACAAGCCTTCATTGAGCGCACGTTCCTCTGATTCGATCCTGTGCCCAGATAGCATGCCCGCGTGACCGTTGACGTGCATCCGCTCACCCAGCACTCCTTCGAAGTAATGCCTCAAGGCCTGGCTTCCATAGGAGTATAGCATACAATTCTCAACTACAACCTGAGACTCCGCGCAAAGCTACCTACCCATCAGCTACTCGAACAAAGACAAATTGGATTGCTAGGGTCGAACACAGAATGCGATCCAAACTCACGGAGAACATGCATCGACTTGGAATGCTCAGCGTTGTAGATTTTGTCGGGCTCTGGATATCATTGGTTTTCGTGAGATGTTTATTGGATGCAACTACGTATTAGAGTGTATCTGCAAACACAGTATTTGGACAATCCAAATACTAATCACGCTCTCAGGCTGGTACTTATCTATCTCCTCCTCCTCCTCCTCCTCCTCCTCCCCGCTCTAGAGAGCGCTTAGCCGTACTCTCCAGAGCCGCGGGGGCCTTTCCCTAGCCTCTTTCCACGACCATGCTCTACCAGAGGCCATGGATCCGTTTCAACAACACTAGCCGTGGGTTTTCAACGTGTGGGGGGCTTACAGAGGTCGACGCAACGAGGGACGGGCGTCATCGTGCACATGCACGCTAGGCTCGGTCACTATTCAGGTTTGCTGCTCCACTTGATACTGTTGGAGCAAATCCTAATCTTGATCCTAATGCTTGCAGATACACTCTATTACTCGCAATTCTCGAGTCGGATGCCCCCTTATGAATCCGTTCTTTGTTAACTGTCAATGGACATCGTCTCTTCCGAGATCATCACATCGCAAACTTCCCGAAAAGATTATGAGTGGTCATATGTACTCATAATTGGGCGTTTTCACTCACAAGTGCCACTTTCCAATGTCGGATCCGCTCAGAACTTCCATGGTACTTATATACACCACATAATGTATGCTAGTAGTGATGTATGTAACAATGTGCAAGCATGGTTGTACCTGTATCAGCCATGCAAGCCATGACAAGCACTGTTATTGATTATGTGTGAATATGCATCTGGGCTGCTCCTCGAGGCCTTGGGCCGGGGCTTCACAGTCACGAAGATAGTAGTAAATGTCCTGATAATTCGCCGAGAGATACTATAACAAGACCACAGCCTTACTACCTCCCGAGCAATCATCCTACACTGAGCCCGTCATAAGTATTCGCCAACTGTGAAGAGCCCCCGCGCTGTTCTGCCCCACCTGCTACAACCCGTGGCACGCTGCGTAGCACGCCGGCGCTTAGTGCCCGCGAACATCGCTTGCCGTCTTGGGTCAAAGCCTCGAAGCTATCGTGCCGGTACGCATTCGAGCGTAAGGGCCTTTGTCGGATATTCCTGCCGTCTGATTCAGTGTTAGAGGGTGTATAGCTAGAAAAGAACATGAGACTCACAGTCTCGAAGTCGATGCTCTCCGGTCTGCGCCTGTTACGCGACGACTCGCGCTAACACTCCAACGTGCTACCAAGCACGTCCTACTGACCCAAACGTCAGTCCAACCAACCGAGTCGAAGACTCACTCGGTGCCGAGAGATTCCACGAAGGAATTCTGTCCTTCGATGAGAACGATGCAAGAGACAGCTAGCAAACCCTAGAAGCTAGCGTCAAGTGGAGTGCGAGCGTGAGCCTAGGTGTCGGCCAACTCAGAGGCTTCACAGCAGGATATGCAGCGAAGGTTGAGTATGGATTAAACCAGGTCGAACTTAGGGTTCGACCGCCCAACTACCGCAGCTTATATACATGAGGGAAGCGGGCGTCTCTTACGGTCCAGGGGAGTACCGCTCCGGTGAGGGGTTTAGTGTACAACGAATAGGAGAAATAGAAGGGGAAACCGCACAGTCAGAGGGTAGCTAGGGAGTCATAGGGGTAGGCATGTGAGGGGAAACGAGGTGAGGGAGATACTGGGTAACCAATGAACAGCGTCCTTGAGGAGAGGCGGCTCTCCGATCCCTAATCATATGGTACAAGGTCGGACCGTGAAGGGGCACGGCCGGACCAGAGTCACGTGAGGGAAGTAGGGGTAGCTAAGGGGAAATAAAAGGAAAATAAATGGATCCAGGTCACGCACCCGTGACTACTCGTAACATCAGCTCCCTCCTAAGGTCGACGTCCTCGACGACCTACACCTCCAGGATCTCGTGAGGTTCCTGAGGTGTACCGGCACCTACGACGAGCGACGTTCCTCCGGAGCCATGCCGGATGAAGATGGCCTCAGTACGACCTGTTTCTGTGTGCACGAGGTCGAAGTACATGTCCCTGTTGCTGGACCCATTACTCGAGGCTGCGGGCGAAGGAGTCGGAGCCATGGGTGCAGGAGGCGGAACGTTCTCGTCGTTGTCAGAGGACTCGTAAGCAGGCGGGGAGGAAGAATGGGATCGCTGGGGGATAGGGATGGGGAGATCCCCAGCCGGTCCTTCCATGTCAGAGTCGCTCGAGTCGTCAGGTATGGGGTAACGAGGAAGAGGGGTGTCGGGTCGGCCAAAGGTTCGTTCTCCGATGATGGATTCGTCGACGAATTCGGGGCGAGTGATCCGGCGGGCCAGCTCACGAGCACGTTCTCTGGTGGAGCAGGACTGAGCGTGTCCTTCCAGCCGAAGGAAGGTGTTCCGCTGCATCTCCCCGCGAGATGCAAAGATTCCTACCACTCGTCCTGAGTCAACGACATACCACCGGTCGGAAGCGTAGATGTGCTCGAGGACTGTGCGGAAGGGAGGGGGGATGATCTCGGGCAGCCGGGTTCGTACGATCTGGACCTCGGAGTCATAGACGGTCCGTGCCATCACTGCTCGCCAGAGGGTTGCCAGGCGATCCGTCCAAAACCCTTCCCGCAGGAGGAATCCGACAGTAAGGGTGTCCTGTTGGGGAACTGGCATGTCCCGGTTTTCCCGACAGTTTGCCGCGCTATGTCCTGGAGCGGGACGGGTGCAGCTGGGACAGACGTAGTGTGGGCATCGGACAGCGGGGTGATAATCTCCGGCGGAGGCGTTGGGACACAGAGGGCAGGGGGTGTATTCTGAGAGGATGCGGGCGTAGTCGTGGGCGGAAAACATCGAGAATTCGGGAGCCATGACCAGAGACGAACTGTTACGTGGAGCGTGGGGAGTCAGGGAGCGGGCGGCATCTAGGATCGCGGGGTCGTCCTGCGCCTCCTCGAGGACCTGCCGGAGGTTGGCGACTGCTGATGCTCGGCGGGCGCTGTAGAACCGGATGGCGTCCTTGAGGTGGTCCTGGGCGTAGTAGACGTTGATGAGAGCATTGTAGATCCTTGCCACGTTTGCCCTGAGCTCCATGTTACGGAGCGGCTGGTCGTCAGACTCATGTTGCTGGACTGCGGAGTAGAATGAGGTCGGGGCGAAGAAGATCTGGGAGGCGAGGGGCCAGTTGAGCCGAACGATGGGGACGGGGTCGGGTTGGAGGTAGCCGTCGGGGGAACTGTAGGGGTCTCGGCGGTTGTCGGCGATGGGAATAGGGGGGTCGATCTCCTCATCCCCCGTTGACCGCGGGACGGGTCGCACCGGTTCTCGTGGCCTTCGGTACGGATCCGACATTGACAACGCGGGCACCAGGAATACGCGGGGTCGTGGAGGATGCGCTGGCGACGGGGAAGGGTGGACCACCAAGGAGCGGGAGGTACTACTGGTTCGGGTTCTCGATGAGCGTCAATGTAGGTGGTGAGGAAGTCGCGGAGGAGGATGAGGAAGGCAATGAACCAGGCAGGGTCGGATGGCATAGGGGAGAGGCCTCTACACCCGTCGTCGAGTAGGTCGTTGGGAGCTGGGCTTTAGGGGAAGTTTCCTGCTCCTTTTATACTCGGTGAGGATCTCGTCCGCAGTCCCTATCAAGTTCCGCTCTGGCTCCCAGGTGGAGTCAGCGGTGGAGTAGCCCTTCCACAAGATTTGGTACTCCAGCATCCTGTTGGCCTTCCGTCGGTGTCCAAGAATCGCCTCAACTTCGTAATTGTCCTCGCCTTCTATGACATCAGGGGGTGGTCTCGTGTAGTTCTTTCCGTGTTCCTCCATCTCCGTGTACGGTGAGAGTAGCCCAGCGTGGAATACCGGGTGAATCTTCCACGAATCAGGGAGCTCCAGTTCGTAAGTGACTGGTCCCAAGACCTTGGTGATCCGGAATGGTCCCTCGCGCTTCGGAGATAGCTTCCTGGTCGGGTAGGGGAGTCTCAGGTTGGACAATTCCAACCAGACCTGCTGACCCTTCTTGAAGGCAGGTGTCCGCTGCTTGATCCGACGTTCCACTACCTTCTGCGCTTGTTCCATGGCAGCTGATGCCTCTTCCCGGTTCCGTGCGATTAGGGCGAGTCGTTCGGCGGTGGTTGGAGCCTTCGATACTTCAGTGACGTTCGGGAACGGTCGGGGGTCATATCCCATCATGGCGCGGAATGGTGACATCTTGATCGTGGAGTGCACCCTGGAATTGTGGGCAAATTCCGCGTCTACGAGCATCTCTGCCCACTTGTCCGGGTTGTTGGCACAGAAGATCCGAAGGTAAACCTCGAGCGACTGGTTTGCTCGCTCAGTCTGTCCATCAGTCTGGGGGTGATATGCCGTAGACATTCTCTGCTCAACTCCAGTGAGTCGCCATAGTTCCTGGGTCGTGTGCGATGTGAACTGTGGGCCCCTGTCAGAGATAATCTTGGCGGGCATGCCGAACCGTCGGTACACGTTGTCATGAATGATCTTCGCCGTTCCAATGGAGTCCGTGGTTTTAAAACCAGGGGCAAAAATTACCCCCTTCGTAGAGTCGTGGTCCCCCATGACACAAATAGAATCGTACCGCTCCTTCCCTGATGGGGGAAGATCGGTGATCCAGTCGATAGTCATGCAGGAAAACGGGGTGGCTGGGTGCTGTGGTGGGATCGGGATCAGGGGTACCATGGTTGGATGCGTGTTTGGCTTCATCTGCTGACAGAGTCCACATCCCTTGACGTAACGTGAGACAAACACGGCCAGTCCTGGCCACCAAAAGTCTCGCTGGACTGCAGCCGTGGTCTTCACAATTCCGGGGTGTCCCGCTGATGGGAGATCATGGTAAAGCCTGACAATGTCCCGTCGCAGTTCCTTGTCTAGTGGGACGTAGAGCTTATCCCGATAGTAGACCAGGTTTCCATCCGTCATCCAGTCGGAAAGTGCAGTTCGCGCTGATACGCCCCTAGCGGAGCTGTGCCCCGAAAAACGCGAATATTGGCAATGATAACGGTGTCGAGCGAGGGTTCTGAAACGTCGAACTGAGGCACAAGTTACGAGTCCGGCTCGAAAGCCCTTCGAAGTGTC